>JAAGAY010009441.1:50643-61611 GCA_011801015.1 Ardeotis arabs
GTCCCGCTGTGCTGCCGGCCCCCCCTGCCCAGCCGAGTCCGCAGTCACGGAGCGGTTTGGGTGGGAGGGACTTTTAAAGGAACCCAGTCCCACCCCCCTGCAAGGAGCAGGGACATCTCCAACCAGATCAGGTTGCTCAGAGCCCCGTCCAACCTGGCCTGGAACGTTTCCAGGGATGGGACATCCACCACCTCTCTGGGCAACCTGGGCCAGTGCTCCACCACCCTCAGTGTAAAAAATTTCTTCCTTATGTCCAGTCTCAATCAACCCTCTTCCAGTTTAAAACCATTGCCCCTCGTCCTGTCACTACACGCCCTCCCCAGTTTTCCCATAGCCCCCCTTTCGGTACTGGAGGCCACTGAAGACAGGCTGAGGGAGTTGGGGCTGTTCAACATGGAGAAGAGGAGGCTCCGGGGAGACCTGATAGCGGCCTTCCAGTGCCTAAAGGGGGCTGCAGGAAAGACGGGGAGAGACTCTTCTGTAGGGCCTGTTGTGATGGGATGAGGGGTGATGGTTTTAAAATAGAGGGAGGTAGATTTAGACTGGACATATGGAAGAAATTTTTTACACTGAGGGTGGTGGAGCACTGGCCCAGGTTGCCCAGAGAGGTGGTGGATGCCCCATCCCTGGAAACGTTCCAGGCCAGGTTGGATGGGACTCTGAGCAACCTGATCTGGTTGGAAATGTCCCTGCTCCTGGCAGGGGGCTTGGACTTGGTGGCCTCTAACGGTCCCTTCCCACCCAAACCATTCCATGATTCTGTGATAACACAGGTCCCAGCGCAGGCAGCAGAATCACAAGTGATGCTGAGTGCTGAGCACCCCAGAGCTGCTCTCCCTCCCTTCCTCTCTCCGCATTCCTCTCCTCACCTCCCCTTCCCCACGCCTGCCCCCCACCCTCTCGCTGGCAGCTGCAGAGTGAATTTGCGAGGCCCCAGCTCTCCAGAGCCCCAGGACGCCAGGCTTTAGCAATCATCTGGATTCTCCTGCGCTTCACCTCTCGGCTGCCGGGAGCTGGGAGGGAGCAGAAAGCAGCAAGCAGGCTGGGCAGCCGGGGGAGGCAGCTGGGATGAGAGGCGCATGATATTTTCCATTTTCTCATCTGAATTACGAGCTCCAATAAATAACACGGGAAACCTCACATCGCGCCAGCGCTGCCGGTCTCCCAGGTATCCCACGGTTTGAGTCAACAAAGGTGGGAGCAGGTGGCACGCAGGATTTATCGTTTCCTGGCGGGGGGATTTCTTGCGGTGACTGACAAGCGAGTCCTCTCTGTTATTGTCGTTCGTCTCTGTCAGCCCGCCCTTATCAGCGCGCTGCTAGGGCTCCCTCTGCCTCCCCCCGGCATTAATCATCCCAGCGATGCTGCCCACGCCTCTGCTGGAACCAGGTCGTGAAACTCTCGTCCCACCCACTTCCCACAACCCAGCTCCCAGTCACGTTTCAGCCGCCCCGGCAAAGCCATGCGGGATTTCTGCGGGGCTGGTGCACAGTGGGAAAATCCTGCCAGCTCTTTAATCCGTGCCAGTGGTGATCTGGGACATCCCAGGGGATGGGGGGAGGGACAAAGCTGGCACCTGCTCGAGCCCCACCATTCTCTCTCCTCCCAGTCCTGGCAGTGGGGTCCCAGGGATCGGGGCCAGGGAGGAGAGCGTGAGGGGTGCGTAATGCAGGGAAGCCCATCTCAGTGCAAAGGGTCCGGTTTAGCATCAGGGGGTCCACGCCAGTAAGAAAAATTCCAAGTCACAGACACGAGGGACATGCCCAGAGGACCCCAGGCTTCTCCTCCGCCTTCTCCGACGGGCCCCGTGCCCACTGGCGCGTCACCTCCCTGGCTTTCCAGTGACCACATGGCTCTCTGTGGCCCCAACTGTCCTGAACGTGGCAAAATCCCCTCCATCAGGTCAGGGGATAAAATAAACCGGGGCATTCTCACCTGGGCCTGGACCGCCCCCCCCTCCCTTCAGAGTGGGAGCTGGAAAATGAGATTAAAAGTAGTGATTTGCTTTCCCATGCTGAGAGGAAAATAGGAACAAGGGATTAGCCCCAGAGCGAACATGTCACGCCGCACCTGCCGCCGCACGGCCAGCTGCGAGCAGTGCCGAGGCGAGGAACGGGGGCCAGGCTCAGCGCCAGCCACACCGGCTGCCCTGCCTCAACGGCCTTATCCCCATCCTTCCGCCGCTGGACACTGGATCCCAGCACTGGGTAATGGGAAAAGGGACTTTGGGGCAGGTACGGGCAGGTGCTGCCTCCTCCCCAGCTCAGGATAGAGCTTGGAAGGATGAAAACATCCTGGAAGTGGGATGAAACTCGGAATTTTAGACCTAGACTTTAGTGATGCTGCGGGTCTGGATGGAACCACAGATGCAAATGTGCATTTCCAGAAAGGCTGGGTCCGGATCACGGCCTCGCAGTCCAGGCTTTGCTCAGGATGGCCTGAGGGAAGCAAGGCTTCTGATGGTGAAAATGCTTTCATCACATCTCCGGTCCCAAATTCTTGTTCTGCCTATTTATCTGGCCAGAACACAGGGCCAGCAGCGTTCCCAAGCATGTGGGAAGGTCTGGAGAATATCTCTTTCCGAAGCGGGTATCAGGCTTTGCATTAAAATACAGCAAGAAGCTGAGGAAGGTCAGTAAAAGAAGATGAACGATGTACAGGTGCTGGCTGAGATCCCCTGGAAGGAGCTGCACTAAGTCCCCAGCTCCTCTCACCATCCTATGCGCTTTTCCCACTGCCTTCTTCAGCAAGGATTTGAATTTTTTTTTTTTTTTTGAAGTGTGTGGCTCATGTGCAGCGAACGTGCTGGGAATTTCCACCCCCTGGTCCCCAGTGAATGGATCCAGCTGCCAAGGTACTGAACGTCCTGGTCTGGGGTTTCCTTGCTCAGGTCTGTCTCTCGTTTCGTCGTTGAACCGAGTGAAACGTGACAGATTTAAAAGTAAGACGCAGGGCAAAAGTTGGTGGGGAAGAACCCACGGAGGTCTGAAAGCTCAGTGGGAAGTAAACGAAGCTGCAAGGCTAAGTTTCTGCTCTGCCTTTTCCAGATCTGTTTTAGTTCCAAACCGCTGTCGGTTCCAGCCCCTAAATTACAGAAATTTTGAAACCCTAGGACGTGGCAGCACATCACTGATAACATGCTGTAATACAAACAACGCAGCAAGGCTAGATGGAAATGCCAAAAATTGCAAAGAAATGAGACGCTGCGTAGCTTTTTCGGAGCGCTCCCACCTGCACTATCATCGCGCCGTTCGCTGGCTTGGCTGGGACCATGCCCGAAGCGATCGATGTATCTGGCCAGCGGAAAGTTGCGTGCAGGCCGGCTTGGCCCATCCGCACGGCCGCTGGCAAATTAACCCCACAGGTCCTCGATGTCACTCTCCACACCAGCCCATCTGCGTGGGTTTGCCGAGCGGCCAACGGCAGCCGAGGGGATTACCGGCTGCGGAGGAAGCCATGTGGGGCGGGAAGGGGCCCCGATCCCCCGTCGCGCCGGCAGCAGCTCCGTCGCTGGTCGCCGGCCAGGCCGGGAGGGCGGGTAGGGCTGACTCAGCAGCTGGATGGAGCCTGATAACGCAGCAGCGTTATCGCCCAGACCCGATTCGGTTGATTGTTGTCTTGGGTGCTTTCCAGATCTCGATACTTCAGGGAGCTGCAGTGACTCACCGGGCGCGTCGGGAGGAGGGCACGCTTCCCGCGGCGCGTTTCGGTCTTGACTGCCCCCGTTTCAGCAAGCGAGTAGATTTTCTTTATCGCAGTCGTGCTGTGCTGCCTGCCACCACCACGCATCCGAGGGGAGCGTGCCTGCCTGACAGAGACGTTTCGAAATCGCTGCTGACACGAGCCCGTATTTCAAGCCGCAGCGCAGGCGCCGGGTGATCAAACAACCGCCTCCCTGTTCCCGTTTGCGCAGCGAAGGCAGCAGGGATGTTGCCTGTGTCCCTGCGTGACATTTATCACCAAGCGAAAGCAGAGCAGCTCCACAACGCGTTCCCAGCTCTCCAGAGCATCTCAGAGGGCCTCAACTCTTCCTGCACGTCCCCTTGGGATGATGTTTGTCCCGCAGCCAGCTGCCCTTTGCCTGGATCTGCGTGTTCAGGAGCAGAAATCCTCGATCCGACGAAAGCACTCCCTGCCCCGCTCCGGTGGGATTCCCCTCTCAGGCACTTTCATGTAAAAATGGCACTGCTCCAGGAGCAAAGCACTCTGAGATGACTCCAGTTTGGAGAGCGACTGGCTGACTGGCAGACAGGAGCAGGTTTGCTGGGAAATTGTTTTTTCTACACCTGCTGAAACCAGCCGGCCCCTGACGCCCTTCCGTCCGCCTGCCTGCCCGCCAGCCCTGCGGCTCCTGAGATGCAACCGGCTTGAAAACCCCCCTGGGATGTGCTGGGCAAGAAAAGACTTCCAGGAAGGCCGGAATGCACAGCGCCATCCCTCCTGCCCTTTTTCCCACCGGGCGAGATCTGAAGATGGGTTTTTGCATGTGCTGAGCACATTCCTGCTGTTTCCTTATCAAATTTCATCTCATCGATCTGGAGGAACGACTGCCAGCCAAACTCCATTTCTGCTTAATGTGTTTCCGGGGGAGAGAAGAATCCTAGCAGGAGGCACCCCAGCCCCACGACTCTGCCCCGCGCTCCCCAGCCACGCATCTTCGTGCCCACATATTCTTGTACGTCTTTGTGTATGGCTGGCACGTCTTCATCGTCCTTGCCGTGTGCGGCAGGACTACCTCGAGGTGCCAAGCCTGAAGAGAATCCTTATTGCTATATCCAGTTTTCGTGCTCCCTCTTGTCTCTTCTGTCCAGCCCCCCGTGGGATGGGGAGCGCAGAGGTTGTGGAACCACAACGGGACGGCTAAAGGTGGCTTGAGAAAGCGCTGGCAGTCATTGAACCCTCTCTGGGAAAATGGGTTCTGCCTCCCAAAGTGGCCTCTGTGGAAGCCACCAGCCAAACCTCCCCTGAGAGGAGCCCTTTGCAGAGCCCGTTCCCTTCCCAGCTGGGTCAGCCAGGGCTTGCCACTGCCAACCCGCACCTCGGCGAGATCGGCGTTGGAAGCTCGCAGGCAGGAACATGTTCTCCTCGCCAACAGAACCCGTCGAGCCCCATGGGGCTGCCTTGCAGGTCGGCAGCTGAATCACTTCTTTCTGCTTTCGTGCCTGCTGAAGCATATCTGTAGCACGAGGACAGAGCTGGCCCGGCTTGTCTGAGCATCCTGCATTCATTGTCCTTTCAGAAAATAAACATTTTTGTGCCCGCTGCTCCCCTCTGCCCCATCAGCCAAGTCATCGCAATGGGCAGGGCGCGTTGACTGGGCGCGTGGTGCCGTTGTTCCCGTGCCTTCCAGTTGGGAAAAGCACAGGAGCAGTAAACCAGACAGACTAAATCGTGTGGATCAAGCATCACAGGACTCCCAGGCTCTGGTAAACACTGCAGCCCAAAAGCCATGGCTGCCATTAGGAGAGGAGTCTAAAAACCTCAGAGAATCCGTGCCTGACAAAATTTGGGAAATGCAAACCAGATCCTGGGGTGGGGTGGGGGGGATATTTTTGCATCCGGCATCCCAGGGCAGCTCCTAAAGCTCAGCAGCCAGGCAAAGACCATCACACTTCACCTCCTAATCAATCAATACTGAGTATCCCAAAAGAAGCTTTGAACCCCCCACCCAAGGCAGAGGACATCATTACTCACATGTTGCAGAGAACAGGGAAGCTGATCCCTTCAAAAAGCAGTGAGGAAAAAGTGGAGAAGGCAGTGATCCTAAATTAGGGGCAGGCATAAATTTAAGCACTCAGGTTGGTGGTCAGTTGCTGCTTTGAGGTTTCTCTGGAGAAGCTCTGGTCTCCCAGAAGCCCTGACCTTTCCACAGTGCTCCCTGGGGAGGCAGGATCACCTTCCAGCAGCCCAGCCGGCCCTGGCGATACAAACCCCGGTACAGGGGGAAGGCGCCGGCTCCCTCGCACCCCTCGGAGGTGACCGGAGTCCGGACTCCGTGTCCACAGAAAAGGCCAATGGCCATGTGTGAGCGGCTAATTTGTTCTCTGTGGTGCAGCCGCGGAAGGAATTCCAGCTGAATAAAGTCCTTTCTGCTCTGATTAATTGTCCCCCTTGGTTATGAACAATGCAGAACAACATAGGGATAATGTTCAGGCTAGGGATGTGGGGAAGACGGTCACCCAAATCGCAGCCGCTAACGAGTCAGGATAACCAAGGCCGATCATGAATGCATTAAAATCGTGGAGGAAGTCCTGGGAGGAAAGAATGTCCCCTATTAGCCGAGCTCCTAGCGCCTCGGGTATGACAATAGCGGAGCGATTCCTCGGGTTCAGTTAAATGTCAGCTCAGCATCCACAAACTACAAATTACCAGAGGGCGTGTAGCTCTTTCAGTCCCACTGAACCCTATCAACGGGGAAATAATAACGCGGCCCCCAGGCCGGCTGGGATGGAGGCACAGCCCTGCTGGGACGAGACCAGGACCACTGCATCCCGCGCCGGGCAAGGGAAGAGCTCCCTGGAGAGCAGGGAGCTTCCTTCTCCCTGGGAAACGGGAGAACCATCCCGGAGGAACCCATCTCTCCAGCGCAGGCTCTGGTTCCCTGCCTGCCTCCCTCCCAAAACACAGAGGCAAGCACAGAAAGCTCGTCAGGGCATTTGCTCTCCCAGCAGCACTGGAGCCAACAGAAGGGTCAGTCTCATGAGGGGGCCAAAGGTTGTGGCTCTCTTCCTCCAGAGAATTTGTTTCAGAACTGGGCAAATATTGGGATGTGGAGTCCCCAGGATGGAACCGGGGGTCCGGAGCAGTCGGTGCCACAGTTGTATGATGGCTGCTGGGGACCCAGAGCCGTGCCCCCAAACCCCCAGCTCCGTAATAATTTTGAGCAGCCTGGTGTTACCTCCCAGGGGAAAAGAGATGCTCCAGGCAATAGCTGGTCTCATCAGGAAAGCGAAATGTGCCGGCCAGGGCGTTGATACACTTATTTTACCATTGTCCCTGGAAAAGCAGCCGTAGCGCTTCCCTGCTGCTGATTTTAAACTAATTACATTTCCTTTAAAGTAGGAAAATAAAAGGCGCTTCATTTACTGGGAAGCCTGGTTGCATTTTACAATTGCCGCCAAAGCGCTGAGCTTTTAACCACAAACCCCTGCGTACGCTGCCCCTGCCCAAAACTGCCTTCGGGCAGCGACCTCCATGGCGGAGGAAATACTCCAAGCGGTTGAAAAGCGGTGTGAAGACTGTGCTTTATTTTTAAATGCTCATTTTCAGCGCTTAATCTTTCATCCCGCGCGTCTGTCTGCTCTCCCTGAGCCAGCCCCTCTCCTCCTCCTCACCCATTGTCCCCAGTTGTTTATTTGTTCTTAATAGATGCATTTTTAACCAATTGCTAGGGTTTTTTTCCCCCCTTTTGCATAGGAGCACCCAAAAAGCCCTGAGCTATCTCTCTACTGCTCTGGAGGATGTCCCATCTGACCTTCACCCATGCTTGCTCTGGGATGTGCAAAGATAAAATCATGGAGTGTTAAAGCCCACCCAGTGCAACCCCCCTGCAAGGAGCAGGGACATCTCCAGGTGGATCAGGTTGCTCAGAGCCCCGTCCAACCTGGCCTGGAATGTTTCCAGGGATGGGGCATCCACCACCACTGTGGTGTCATCTGCAGGGGTAGGGCTGAGGGGTGGTGTCCCGAAGTCCCCAAGCAAGCCAGCTGGTTGCTGGGAGGAAGACCAGAGCCCCTGTGTCCTCCCAAGGCACACAGTGGAAGTGACACATGACGGGAAAACGTTGGGAGCAAGCCCCAAACATGCCATCGCAGGTGCACGTGGTACTGGGACATTACCTGAGTGCTCTTCAAAACCATCCCCACTTCCCAAATCAACGTGTTCCCGGCAGCACAACCTCACTTGCGTTCGTGCTGCCTACTGGATTGGCTTTCCGTTCCAGCACAACACCTATGGAGACGTCAGAGAGGAAAGCCATCACCAGCACGACGCCTGTAAGGAGGCAGCAGAGCTCTTCCCGTGTTCACCCACTCTTTCCCCGGCTCCGGCCCTCGGAGTCGGCTGCTTTGAGTTCGTGGTCACTCCCGACGTCGTGTGAGCGCTGCTTCTGCAAATCATTACAGCAAGTCTCTAGAGATCGAAACCTCACTGCTGAGCCTGGGCAAGAAGGAGAAATTAGGCAAACGGCAGTGGGAATGGGAAAGGGAAGGGGTAACGGTGAAGGTGGGGGATGCTGGCCGAGGGCGCCTGTCGCGCGGAGCGGCTTTGCTGCCGCATTCCCACGAGAACATTTCTGTGCTGAAACCCCTCAGCCTCCCCTCTCTCCTCTTCTTAATTGGTTTGCAAATGTTAAATGTTTTGGCTCTGTGTCCAAACCGCTGTCTGGCTCCTGTAGATCCAGCCCAACCCCAGGAGTTCACCCGGGGCTCCCGGCCCCTCTGGCTCCCCCTCTTTGCCATAGCAGCAAGCCCCCGCCGGGCCGGCCATTGTGTCCTCCTCCCCTCGCCCCAGCACCTGGAGACCTTCTTGTAAAAACTTCATTTGCTGGGGAAAGCTTTGATTAAAACAGCCTGGCGGGGGGCTCCCCCACTCCCGAGTCAATATTGGTTTTGGAACAGATGGGGGTGACGACAGGAGCGGGGAGGGGGAAGCGGAGCAGCCAGAGCCGCAGCCCCGGCGGTGCCAGGGCCCGGGACCGGGTTTCGGCGTGCGTTGGATGCCTCTTGTCTCCGGTGCCTGGGGAGTGGCGGGAGGCCCTTAGCAGCGCTGCGGAGATCAAAGCGGAGCAGCCAGCGAGAGGTGGGGCAGCCCTGCGTGCTGGAAACCTCGGGGAACAAAAGCATCAAAGTAAATCAAATGAAACTAATTGAAGTGCTTTAACATTAAATAACGAGGGAGAGGCTTTCATGAAATGCCAGCTTCTTCCCGTCAAAATCGAGGGACATGCTTCCAAGAAAACCAAAGTGACAACCCTCCCCAACAACAACATCATCAACAACAAAACCCCAAACCCAAACATCTCGCACAAAAGGGCGAGATCATTCTGGCTGGGTGGCTGCTCCCAAAGCCCAGAGCCCTCCGCGTCCACAGCTGCATGGCTCCCGAGCGGATTGCGAGCTGCCAGCAGCCCGGAGATGCAGGCACGTGGCCCGTTTTCCCAGACCCTGGGGATGGAGGGGAAGTGCCTTCTGCTTGCTCCGAGCACTTCACAGGCAGCAGAAGGACATGGGCGGCTCGGGATGCTGGGAGCTGCTAGGATGCTCCGGGAGCATCAGCAAGGGCAGCTGACACCTCGCTGGAAATGCTGACGGCCAAAGCCGGTCCATGCACGCAGCACACCGGGAAATGTTCTGCGGAAGCAGGCCTGCCTCGGATAAACCCTGGGTCTTCAGGGCACGGGAGCCAGCAGCCTCTCAGCTCCTGCGGAACCCCGTCTTTGCAAATCCAAACTCTGAGAGGTCTGATAATTGCTAGGACTTAAGGTTCAACCTGGCCTCCAGAGGTTCCCAGGATGGTGGCAGCAGTGACTGCCATGCCAGAGAGCGAGGGGAGGACCAGGCAAGTCCCGGTCCGTGCCAGCCGGGAGCAGAGGGCTCCAAGGAAGCACCTCCGATGGTGGCTCACCGATTTCTGCAGCTCACCGTCTCCGGCCGCAGCAAGGAAGGACACGGACGGCAGTTACTCATCCTTCTGGCCAGGGCTTAGGATTTGCACATTTGCAGTTACTCCCAGGGAGGCAAAAGGCTGAGCTGGTTTTCCCTCCCTGCTCCCTGGATCGGTCATGGGGGTCTATACCCACGTTCCTTGCGGAGACAAGCATCATCATAGAATCACCAAATGGTTTTGGTTGGAAGGGACCTTAAAGACCATCCAGTTCCAGCTCCCCTGCCCTGGGCAGGGACACCTTCCACCAGACCAGGTCCCTCAGCCTTGTCCCAATCCCCTCCCTGATTTCTCGGATGCTCAGCCCAGCTTTTCTGCAAAGCATCGCTGTCCCCCTTCTGAGAGCTGCAGCCAGCCCTGCCCTGCGAAACAGAGAGCGAGCGACGCAGCAGTGACGGGCCAGACCAACACCCATCAAAATGTCCTCGTTAGCCGCCGGCTAAACCGGATTGTGGCCATGACGAAAGAAACCCACATGAAGACAATTAGACTAAATTATGTCCAGTCGCAGAAGACAAGCTAGCGGTGAAAGGCGAGGCAGTCCGACTCCAGCCAGGCTCGATGTCTGGCTTGCCCCATCGCTGCCACTCATACATCACCGATCAAGGGAAGCCCCTGCAGGTTGTTTTAAACCAGGGCCAGCGGGAGGTTGGGCTAATGAGTAAAATCTGAACATTCCTCAAATTTCCCATCCATCTCCAGTGAGGGGAGGGTGGAGGAGGGGGATGGGGACAAAGTGCCTCTCTCTGGAGAGAAGCTGATCCTAACGAAGCTGACAAGATGCTTGTGCTGAGAACAGGGAGCTGCTAATCCCAAGCCTGGGCCGTGCCAAGCCAGCCTCAGGCTGTGCCATGGGGAGGTGAAGATCTCCTCAAGATGGGGACCCAAAGCCCCTTCCCCTCCCCAAGTCTTCCCTCAGTTCCAAAATCAAACCATGGCGGGAGCGGTGTGCTCCGTGATGGCCGCTTTATCCACCAGAACTCCATCCTCCTCTTCGGATCATCCCGGGGAACCACCCAGCTCCAAGCTGGGGGTCCGTGGGCTGACACAGGGGCTGAGCAGAGCAGTAACAGGGCTTTTCAGCCTCTCCCAGGAGAGCAGCCCCAGCCCCTCTGACTGTGTTATTCCCCCGCAGATGACTTACTGGAGGAAGAGCCCGTTCAACACTCAGCCTCATCCATAGCAAAGCCAATAAATAAACCTCGCCCACCTATTCGGAGTTCTCTAAAAAGGGGATGTGGAGGAGGGGAAAGGTAATTAAAAGACATCAAAGAGATGGCAGGAAGAAAAAAAAAAAAAAAAAAA
>JAAGAY010009442.1:0-13189 GCA_011801015.1 Ardeotis arabs
TTCCCAATCTATTAATTAAATTTAAATTATTTGCAATTAGTTATTCCAATTTTACTGAGAGGTAGCAATGAGTTTAATTAACTTTTTTTTTTTTTTTAAATTTTATGGGAGCTTCCTGGAGTAAGATGTCATTTCCTAAATTGCTCCAGTGACAAGGACTCAGCCATTTATGAAAAAGGCTTCAAAGAAAAAATAGCTGAAAATCTGAAATTTGATGATAGGTTTTCCGTGCAGCAGCGGGATGTTCATCATGCCTCATGTTACAGCAATGCTCCTCTCAGCATTCCACCAGCCATACTGAGGTAATGGTGGGTGACACGGGTGGAAATGGTCTGGGCTGTCTTTCAGTTGCACAATGTTGGACTGCCTTTTTAATTAAAATGGACATTTTTAAAAACAAAAGTTAGAAGTCACTGTTATAGGAGAATGCTGAAGTTGCAAAAAACTGAGCTTTTCCAAGTAAAAAAAAAAAATAAAAAAATCCAGAATTGACACTAAAAGGTGAATTTACTTTAGTTTCTTCTTGTCTGACCATTATAAAGCATTCTTTAATTAAATTACATATTATTCAGGGCCTAGGACCCCAAATCACACGTAAAGAATAATGGAACTGCAACTGTTTGATTACGTCACTGCCAAAGTTCCATTATATAGAACGACTCAGGAATGTAATAATGCAAGAGCCCACACTGAGGCAACGCTGACTTTCATTTTGTCATTTGCTGATTATTAAGTTCTCTTTGCCAGATTAATATTTTCTTAATATGATTTTTTTGTTATATAGCAGCAAAGTTATGTATAGTGCCTTACAAAGCAAGAAGAGCTCTTATATTTAGGACCTTAGAATCTACCAGTCTAAATAATGTAGTTCTGAAAAACTGTCAAAGCCATTAAAAAAATAATTGTATTGATAAACTTCTTAAAAATACTTCTTTGCACTCCAGAATTATATTTTATTTAATATTTAAACTTTACCAAATGACACTGCTTACTTAGAATCTAAGAGTAATAAGCTGTTAAAAAAATTCTGGCTGGAGTAACATTACAGATTCAGACTACAGCATTTAAGTTTTCAACACAGAAAATGTCTATTGTGTGACAGCTGTTCTGAGAGAGAGACTACTGTTCTACTTATGTAGTTACTATAGATGCAACTGGATTATTACATAACTATGCATACAAAAAGTAATACCTCATGGGATCAAGAATGAAAAATAATTATTTGTGCAAATAATTTGTTAAATTATGGTTCACAAATGAAAATTTTGATAACTTCTGATCCAAAGAGTCTTCCAGAATTTTGAGCTACTCTGCCAAAGTATATATATTTTTTTTTTATTTTAACTACAGCACTGCATTTTGCTTTTGCCAAAGAATATATAGGCCACTTTGCAAAAGCTAAACAAGACAATTAACTGATAACATTTTATTAATGCCTTGGACACTACTTAAGAGTCTCTTTAGCCTACCATTAATGTTATTGGCTGTCTTAAGAATTCTACACAATCCCAACAACTGAATCTGCTGGCTAAAAAAGAAATTCAAGTGTTTAAAGTATCACCAGTATCCAAGTGCAATAGGCAAAAGTACAGTAAGTGCAACACAGTTTAGCCACAGCTACCCGGATCTTTGCCTACATCAATTTTTTTTTGTAGCACAAAACCCACTATAAATTACACCAACCTTCTGTTTGTCCAGTATCTTCATAGCATAATACTGTTCTGTGGATTTATGTTTCACCATCATAACTCTTCCGAATGATCCTGTTCCAAGCGTTTTTTGCCTCTCAAAATCATCTAGGCCAGCAGTATTCTACATGTACATAATGACATTATTTACAATCTAATACCCAAAGACAATTTAAACTGTATGAATTGAATTCATTTATGAAAGAAAATTCAGTAAAATTACATTTATCAGACAACTATAGCCAACTATACTGTTGTTATAATTTCATGCCTGTCAAATTTTAATACGAGATTTTTACATTGTGCTCATTAAAAATAGAAGACTTAATGGAACTGTATCAACATTTCTATAATTTGCCCATATAGATGGCATGTGCTTAGCAAGAAACATTTAGGAGTAAACAGGTAACAAATTTAACATGCAGATAAATAACATCCTCCTGTTTCACAAACAAGAATGCTAGAACATGTATAACTTTCTAGAACTTGGGGTTTTTTACATGAGAGTTGTCTGGAGAGCATATCACTGAGTAAATTTTCTCAGATGTTCATTCACCAGCAACATTTCAAATGCTGCTTTAGAAACAACAATGACCCTTCCTCAAAACCCCAAACCCCTAAGTTCAACTTGTACATAGCCAGGTCGAATATGCAGATAGATTTTGAGTCTTGTCATGCGGCGGTGAACATCATTCTCAGTAAGAGAAAGCATTTCATAAGCTCAAATCTAGAGAAGACCCAAGAGTCTTTGCTGATGAACTTCAATGATGAAACTGCCATCAGAAATGGGAACTCCTTTAAAAACTGCATTAAACCATTAAGTTTATTTCTCTTTTCTGCACTGCTTATTATGGAGTGGTAACACATCAATAACATTATCAAAAAAATGCAATAGAGAAAATTATTGAATGCTTAAATGACTGATACCTGAGGGGGGCTTTCCCATTTTCTTAAAAAGTCTTCTTTGGCTTTGGCTAGGAACTCTTTCACTGAAAACACACAAAAAAAGTACATTTTAATTAATGTAATTCATCATAGATGCGATGGAGATGCTTTGTTAACAAAATACGTAAGCTTCATTATCAACTTCTTTCTTCAACTTGGAATATGGTATTTTCACCATGTATGAAAGCAAGCACCAATGCCTCTAACTTCTACAGTATCTCCAGGTGACGTCTAAGCTTTCTGGAGTAACTACATCATTCTACACAAATTACTTAAACTTCACTAGCTCTAGTAACTCACAATACTGTATACGCAAGCAGGCTTTAAGGTGATGTAAGATTTTCTTAATTAAACTGGGGAAATCCAGAAACACCTGACATATTTATTAATAGTAATTCCACAAAGAGAGACTTTTAATCTATTTTTGTTAAATAAAAGTCACATTTTCTTTCAACTGATTGAGTGCAATGTCAATCTCATTGCTTTTTCCCCCCATCACCTTTATTTAAAGGCTGTTTGCAAGCTCAGGTACCAAATGGACAGCATTACTGCAAGCAAAGACAAAGCACAGGGCTACAACAACACTGCACGTTAGGCATGCCCACAGTCAGAGAATATATATTTTTAATATTGATTTTCCATTGAAATTGAAGGAATGTATAATAGCAAAATTCTGGATGACTGTTTAAAATGTGCACCAACATATTTTGTTCAGATCATCTTTCCGCTGCTCTATTTTTAGAATATCAATTATCAGCCAGATCAATGCTGATTACTTAACGCAGCATCACAAACAAGAGGTGTTTCAGACATTGCTGGGGTTCTGAAAGAGTCACAGAACCAAAAAGAAAATATCATACTGTTTTTGTGTTCTCTGAATCATTTCACATAATATAACTTTAATAATAGTGAATTTTCTGTACTGTGACGTTCTGCCATGAGCAATTTCTAAAAATACTCAGCAGTGTGCCAAGATTATTCTGGTCAATATCCAGAAATACATGTTTTAGCAACTGCATTTTACCTTTGGATGGTCATAAAAAAATTAAGTTTATAAGGGGTTGCAAACAATCATCTGATGAATCAGAACTTTTTTATACTTTTCTTTGAGAGAATACTAGTGTGCACAAACAACTTTTCAAAAATTCTCTTATCATTCTTCTATTACCAGTACAGTTACAGCAGCAGTAAAGACAATGGCAGCCCTGGAGAAGGCTTGTCATGCATTTTTTTTGTTTTCTTTTTTTTCCCCCACTCTCTCAAGTGCACGATGGGACTCAAGTATCACAAAATATTCAAGGAAGTTTTATGGCTCCCACTGTCACTGTCTCTGATGGAGCAGCTTCAATATAACGGAAATTTCAGAAAAATTGTCAGAAGTTCTGGCAGACCTCAAGGTTAGAAAAGTGTTTAAAGCATGATATCCACTCAGTAATTTTATTTTAAGAGAAACAAGCCATTTCAGTGAGGAGGAACATATTTACTATCCTAAATTTACAGTTAATTAGAGTAAGAAAAACAGTTTATATCAAAGGAATTATTTTCAGTTGGCATTACAACTCACTGAGAGTTAAAAATATTTTAGTGGCTAAAAAGTAAAACGTTTGACATATTTATCCTGTGTGGGGAAAATATTTCCATTGTTTTTAAATTATGGGGGTTACTCATGTAATGACTTTTAATGATCCTAATTTGAGAAAAGGACATGATTTCCTGCGGCATGAAATAATTTCTCAACACAAAAAAAGGGAAGCTAACAATGTCCAAATTCATGCCTGATGATCCTTCTTCCATTAGGAGAACAGAGATGACTTGATAAAGTGATGACTACTGATAGTTTTTAAAACATCGATTTATGTTAGGGTAGCATGAACATTATTTTCTCTTAATGACAAGAAAAAACTTATGATCATTAAGATTACCAAAAAGCTGAGCCTTAAAACTTAAACTTTAATAGCATATAGCACAACCGAAAAATGAATAATTGGTGTCATTTTTTCCATGTTATTACAGTACATGTCTTAAATATCCCTCATGCTTTCTCCATTGTTCATGTAAATCAATATTTTAAGTTTCCATATATTTTGAAATATAATTATTCAGCATTTATAAAAATATGCTATGACATTTACATGTAGTCATCTCTGTCTCTGTTCTACTTACAGAATAAAGAATGCTGTTTATGAAAAAAATGTGATCCAGCTGGAAACATAGAAATTGTGGAAGCATGAGAAAGATCTCTCACTTCTAGAATATCGGTAAGCCACAAGCTCTCCTTCAGCAAAATTTCTATCTTATTCTACTTTACTTTCACTCTCTTTCTTGAAAAGCAGCATTGAACATGTATTTTCAAAATAAAGCTACCTAATAGCACTCATTTATCTTAAAATCGCTATATTTTAAAAACAATTTTGTATTCTGTGGTGTGTTTTATTAGAATTACATTTCTTCCTAATGAGAAAGTGGGTCACATTGTGCCTGGTTCTCTGATTTTCTGAGGTCGCCTGGGCTCCACACAATTCAGCAGGAGACTTTAAACAGAATTTAGGCAACGTAAGTGCATACACTTCAGGCACTTCTGAAAACAGGACTTAGAATTTGAAACAGGAGAGATACTTTTGAAAATCATATCTCGATCACAAAACGTTAGCTCTTGCTACAGGAGAACACATTTCATTTCAACTTTTCAAGTGCAGAATCAAAATTTACGCCAACTGGATAGCAGTGGCCATTGGTATTTCTGTGATGATGCAAACAAATAGGTTTATTAGATGATGACTTAGAAGTTTTCCTCAAGTGCACATTTTTAGTCACTTTACATTGTTACGATGTGACTCTTGCTTTTCTAGTCTTTAAACCGTTCCTAGCATCTGTGACTTTGGGCACTAATGAAGGAATGAGCATACCAAAAGTCTCTATAGGTTCCCCAAGGGTTTGCAGGAACATTCACCCACACAGATGAGATGATGAAGAGAGGAAAGAAAGAGAGAAAAAAAAAAGTTTTATGCATTTCCACAACAAACACATAGAAAACACAAATACATTCCACCCTTTCCCCTCCCCACTCAAGAATGGACCCTGTAATAAACCAGCCCTTTCCCACACAGACAGAATGACTCATGCTAAATCACAGAACGGTTGAGCAAAGAAAAGAGAAAAAAAATCCCAAAGGCAGCTAAATTCAGTTCGAAAAAAAGATGATAGCATCACAGAAATAAGCACAGCTTACAAAACTTCAGGAGACGAAGTTGGCATCTTTAATAATTAATCTATTCCAAGACACACACATCCAAAGAACTGTTGCTAACAAAAGTGTATCTATCTTCATTGCAGCATGCTGGATCACAATAAAACTTGTAATCGGGTGATCTTCCCACTACTTAGCACTTTGTTCCAAAAGACAGCATGTGTGAATTGCATGGCATGTGGTGGATAGCATAGAAACGGCAAGCAGTCTCCAAAAAAATTCACAATCAAATTTCAGTCCCGTTACCCAACAACAGCAACAAAACCTCTTGAAAGTATGAACTGTGCAGCTGAAGTTGCTATATGCAAACTGCAATGCATTTGGTAATCTTATATGGTCGCCATACAAGTATGATTTAATTTTGTAAGACTGCAAAAAAACCAACCATACAAAAAAAAAAGAAAAAACAAAAAACCAAAAAAACCCCAACCAACCAACCAACCGAGATGTTGATATACAGGTTCTCGTAAGCACCGAAGCGCAAGGATTGCTCATACATGACTGAGCGAAGTGAAGCTGAGGATGCAAAGAGTGCATGCAAAGACCACCAAACAGACCCTATTCAGACTGGTTTCATGGGTACAGCAGAAGCTGGAGCAAAGTAGGCTGAAACTAAGGGAGGAAAAGCTGTTGCTCAAGAAAGGAAGGTGCAGGAAGGAGAGAGCAAAGCAGGAGTAACAGCACTGGCACAATGAGGGCTCAAAACAACTGGGAGCGTTCGGGAGGGCACCAGCTGGAACTGGAAAGAATGCACCAGCAGTCCAGAGATCAGGTAAGCACAAACACACAGCGCAAACCTAGCTCTTCATGACCAGCAACAGCAATCATTAGCAGGAGAAGCAAGTTTTATGCAATGCAAACACCCAAAGCATACAGTAGGAAATCTGGGGAGATTCAGAAAAAGGTAGTAAGAAATTGGGTAATGGCCAAAAACTTAAAACTGAAAGACTTGAAGCAGTTTTATAACTTCTGCCTGCTTCAGTTCAAACCCTGGTCAGAAGAAACGCTACAGGAGCGGCCACAGCTGGACAAGATATCATATACACAGAGCCAAGGCAACATGATGGCAAGCAGGAACAGCTGCGGAAGAGATTCGAAGGGACACGGAACTTGGGATCAAGAGGTTCCTAGGTAATACTGGTATACAAGGAGATGATAATACAAAAAAAAAAAAAAAAGTCCTAAAAAAAATTAAAAGGTTTAGGACATCGCAATTGCAGGGAGGCAATGACAGCAGAGGGAAAGGGGTCACAGATGGAGCAGTCCTGAGGAGTTACCGTGAATTACTTTGCCTTTCTCCCACTTCCCACGTGCACTGTATTTGTTATTCTCAAGCACATCTCCCACAAGAGCCAGCAAGCCAGAATATTTTTTTTGGGAGGTGGGGGGAAGAAAGTATTTGGATAAGATTCATGGCAAGAAAGCAAGAACTAAACTGATTAAGACTAAACATTGGGCACCACTACAAACTCCCATCTGCTGTGCTAAATGCCAATCTCTGCTTGGTATTTAAAATGCCCTTTATCAAAATACAATTCAATTTCTGTTCAAAAACTGTAACATAATCACTTGAAGTCTGGAATTAAACGGGCTATTTAATTAAACCTCCAATTTCATTTAATGGAAAAATAAATACGTATAAAGAGATTCTGATAAATACATGTGTATATTTCATTTTTAGAAAACCAATATTTATAGCCTTAAACATTATCAAGATGTATATAGATGCCTCAATGAATCCTGTAGTTATGGTACCACATTTCAGGAGCAAGTGAGAAGCATACGAATCAAGTTCTAAGCACCACTCTTACACCATTAACCCGTTGTCTTAAGTACCTTTAAATTTCTTTTTTGATTAGCAGGAAAAATATCACAAGGCTTACAGCAAGCTTTTTCTACTCCGGTAAGTCTTTGAAAGTAAACACAACTAAGTGTTAATACACCGAAAGGAAGTAGCGTGAGCACCAGTTAACATTTTAATAGCTGGTAAAATGGTATCATTGAAACAGATCGTCAACAAGAACAAAACACTTTGTTTCTCACAATATGAAAATGGTGCGGAAGAGAAGTCCAATGTGATACAAGCCTTGTACAGGGCAAGTCAATCTTGTCTTAACTTTGTGGTGAAACACATTTCCTGGCTCTCTTGTGAAAAACTGACCAGCAAGAATATTCTCTTGTTTCTTCTCATTGCTGGAATACAAAACCTCAAAGTTCTTAGCAAATGAAGGATCATGTAAGAATTATTAACTGCATAAAAGTTTGCTATTAAAATGGAATTGGTATTAATTACTCTAACTGCACACTGTAAACGCTTCTTTGGAATACTGGGAAGGACTGGTAAGAACTGAATAAGAGAAGGACACGAAAAAACCATGGAGAAAAAGGGAGAGGAACAGGATAAACAGTAAATTAAGAGCAATTACAGCTGCAGTGCCTAAAGACTAGAAGAGAGCACATTCAGGAATTAATTTACAGTGTGCAGCAATTGTAAAATACAAATTGTCCTCATCATTTACAACACAAAATTTGAAACACAGGCAAAATTATATTTTAATCCTGTCCGCAATTTTGAAGTCTGCAGCTACACAGTATTTTGTCAGTCTTACAAAAACAAATTTGCAACAGTTAAGAGCTTTACAAAGAGCCAAACTTGGTTCATTTTTTTTTTTACTCCTTAATTTTCAGTGCTACAGGCTATAACTTTAAACTGTAAATTAAATTGGTCATGCTTAATTTTCACCTTTTACTTGGCTGGCTAAACAGTAACAGCCTGCATAAGAGATATGACAGATTTAGACAAACCAAAAGAGGAGCTGGGTTTTCAGCTATCATGGATAATACCTATCGCTGTTGAATTTTGAACAGTAGATACTCTAACTGTACTCAACTGCCACAGTCAGATGGACTTTCTTCTTCTATTTTTATTAGAGATAATAAAATAAATTTTACTTCCAAATACAATTTTCAGTCTTTCCCCCTTATTCTTTTTCTTAAATCATAAAGTATGGGTCCAAACAGAGGCAGCGAACCCTGCTAATGCCAAAAGTACAACGTAACAGAGACTACTGGGGAGACACGACCAAACCTAACTAACATCAAGTCACTTAACATGTAAATTCCTGACATTTTGTTTTTAAAAAAACTCCAAACATATAGTGTAAATTTATTCAGTCACAAACACAATCAAGTCTTGTACTAGCTCAGCTCAGAGTTGTACATGTGTATATGCGCCAGTTCAATCATTTTCCACCAAAAAAAGAATACAGATGAGAAAAAAAACCTCTGCTTTCTTAATCTAAAAGAGAATCCAGACCCAATGCTCATCAAAATGTATAAATTAATAAATTTAATTAAAAACATGACTGCTCCCTCAAGATACACACAGATAAATGCTGCATTTTCCAGTTACACCAAAAGCCTCTCTTCCTCTCTGCCAAAAATCTCTAAACAAACAACCAAAACCTATGAACCAAGCTGGGATTTACTACTCAAATCCTAAATTACTTATTATATGCAAGACTTCCTCAATGCAGACAAGCAGAACACCTTCATCTGAACATCCAATATAACCTAAAGTCTCTTGCAGGTTCCGGGGGGGGGGTGACAGATGGTCCATCCCTTTCGGTCTTTTGGTCCTTCAGGGTGGTACCCCTCTTTCTTGCCCAGGCTTTCCTTTCAAATTAAAGAGTTAGTAGCAACCTTTTGCTAACTGAGTTGATTTTTTTGGTTGCAGTTCTCTAAAATGACAAATCAGAATTTGCATCCAGTTAATTCTGGAATATGTTAAAACTAAGCTTTGGCCTAAGGAAAGGACTCTTTCTCATACCTTCTTCCTGCCCTTGAAGTGTTGAAAGGAATTATTCCAGACTGCTGAAGATGACCCATTTGTAAATCTCCTACCTCTCTTGCAACAATCAAGAGGCTCTGAGGCTTAAAAATCCAAGAAATGGTAGTCTGGTTTGTTAGGCTGCAGTTCAGTGTTCTGTATGGGCTGGCATAAATACAAAAAAAACCCAGTCCTGTCCTTCCACAGTCACTCGTTCCTGCCTCTCTATCATGACCTTCCTTGAAAGAGCAAAACTATCCCCGTGGCCAACTGCCAAGCCAGGTCAGAGAATTAGGCCAGATTAAAAAGCAATGGACAGAAGGCAGGGGGTGACGAGGGAAGCTAATTTTAATCCACAGCAGCTTGTAGCTCTTTTCATCACATGAATGCTCTTCCTGGGGTGAGGGAAGGGAGAAGAGGGGTGCAAATGGGCAAATACATGGGGCAGGAGAACTGCTCCTTTTCTGAAGGAGTGCTAGTGCAACATGACCATGAAAGTGTGGCCTTGGACTACTGAAACAGCTTCCGAGAAATAATTCTAAGTTATTAATTTTCAATTATTGCATTAGATGAGTTAATTCTATTAAGTTAAAATTTCAAATTAATAAATTATAAATGTAATACCATTAATTTACCACAAAACCATTTTAAACACAGTACTTAACACTCCCTACATATAAAATTAGTTCATATAGAAAAGGTTATGTGAAGAAATCTTAACATGTAAAATCCTCAATTATCATACACTGATGTGCTTTGTGAGCAATTAGGAATTAAGCTTCATCTGTGCTGCACCATCCTCTATAGTTGTAGCTGAACTTTATCCAGCAAGTAACCTGAAATGTTGCAATTACTGAGAGGACCTATAGTGGAAAAGATTGCCTGTCTGCGTGAAATATAACAGGTATTACTTTACAAAGGAAACAAACTGTGTGAAAATTGTGAAAATTTCTGCAGTGCATATATTTCCATGGTTACCATGTGAAAAAAAGAAAAATAATACATTTTAAGAATTAGTTCCGAGAACAACATTTTCAAGGGCACTACTATAAAATATCCTCTGAATGTATCACATTCTTGAGTAAAGGTTTTTAGCAAATTGTACTAGTTAAACACAAATATACAAACTAATCAGATTTTTTTTTACAGTCAAAACCACACACCAAGCCCAATGCTTACAGCACCTGCCGTAGCTTTGCTCTAGCTAAGCTATCCACCCCTCTGCACTGTAAGCCACTGGCTACCTGGCTAGCACCAACTTCCTCTCCATGGCACTGCCCCACCTTCCCTCTCTGAAAGAGTTCAGTGCCTAAAGAGGATCACATGTTACTGGGCAGCCATCACTGAGTGTGTTTTACAGCTGGATTATGAGAAACAGTACGCATAAATCTGCAGGTAGTTGATCTGATCTGCATACTGACTAATAAATACCCTGCAAGTGGGCAATGCCTCTCATAATACCAGATACACTCATGCACAAATATCCTCTTCTTTAGAAGTAACACAAGTGTCACTAAACTAATTTCTTCCTTACACTCCGAAGTAAACAACTGCAGGGGCTGTTCAGTGTATGGATGCATTTTACAACTTACTTGAAAAGAGCAACTCTTGTGTTGCTTTTTCTTTTTTTCAAATATTTCATACAAGGCATCAAAACTACAGTAGATAGGCCAATCTTGGTTTAGCTGCACTCATGTCTAAGTCTGCTTCCTCCAAAGCTACTTTGTCCCCAGTGCAACATCAACAAAACTACAGAAATTCTCATATACAAGCACTGAGATCAGTAAGACACATCTTCACAGCCGCCAGGGTAAATCTGCAAAATAACTCTTCATCTCTTTGCAAGATTTGAGATCCTGACACATTGCTGCACTGACATATCTTCCGCAGAACACACTTTCAATATTTACAGGAAAGGGTTGCCTGCAGTAACTAGCCAAGCAGAAGTTCATTTATAACCTTAAATAGCAGAGTGACTGACTTCCTGAATAAGGAAGTCTTATGTAAATAAACACATTTCACAATTCAACACATTGAGTGAACAACAAGTTTTTGTTTGCCTCAGGATTAGGAGAGGCAAAAAGTAGGTAAGAGTGTTTACTATCCATTCCCATAAAGAACGAGCCTTTAGAGAGAACCCGGCTGAAGTCAGTGCTTATTTGGATAAAAGGCAGGCATAAAACTTGCACAGAATTGAGTTGCAAACCCTGCAAAAAAAATTTAAACAAAAAAGCTAAACATGAATTCTTAATGGACTGGAGTATCTGTCAGCAACTAGAATGAATCAAGGCAAACACCAAAACCATTTTTCTAGTTACAAAATTGCCCATAAGAACCTCAATAATTAAAGTTGGAAAACTTGTGTTGTAAACTTTGGCCTGCAACAGCAGTACCACCAGCAACTCAGAGGAACCAGCAACAGAAAATTACACAAACAATTTGAGATGTAAACAAAAAAAAAAAACAAGGAAAGAAAAATATATCTTTCCGGTAACAAAAGATATGCAAGAAATGTCACAACAAGGATCTGAGTAAATAAGAGATGCAAGATTACAATGTACCAAATAATCCTCTCTTTTAGAAGAAACCTCAATTTTATTAAACCAATTTTTTGCTTATACTCCAAATCAAGCACCCTGAGGGACTCTAAAGTGTACAGATACATTTTAAGAACTACAGCAATGCAGCAACTCTTGTGTTGTCCTTTCTTTTTTCAAATAATTTCATATAAGAAACAGAACAAAACATGGACTTAGGTCAACATCTAAGAAATTATCGTAGTGTGCTGTCAGAGGGTAACAGATAACATTGGGGAATTTTTGAAAGGAAGAAACCATTAGTCTTATGAGATGCACATAGGAATTTGTACAGTTCTAGCACCTGGACATTCCATGGCACCCTTCCATTTTCTATAGTCTTTTCAGCAGTGGGCATAATTAGTTGTTACTTGTTGCCCCTTCCCCTTAAAAGATGTGGCCAATGCACGTAACAGATATTCACACTACCTTCCTTCAGCCTCTATCATGAAACACTCCTCCAGTGCACACCAATCCAGACAATAATTCAGCAGAGTCTGTCAGCATTGCTCTCACTCTTTCTTCATACTGCTCCATCTGTCTCCACACAAATTTGGTAACTACTACCTTACAAGTGTAAATTTCTGTATCAACAATAACCTCTATTGGCGGTAGAGTACTGCCCAACGATGCACCCAGTGATATTCGGGTCTATTAAGCCTATTCCTAGTGACACAGAAGACCTAGCAGAGTAACACCTTTCAGAACTGGGAGCAGGGGGCTACTAAAGTTACTTGGTCTTACTTGGCCTTCCAGCTTTATCTGTTCGAGAATGATCTGCTGTTCAAAACAAAAACCCTAAAGAAATAAACAAACAAGTTCCCCTCCTTTCAAGTCTCTTTAGGTAGGAAAAAAAAAATATCACATGACTGGAGCTCTCCTGAAAGGAAAAAAAAAAAAAAAA
>JAAGAY010009442.1:13209-31566 GCA_011801015.1 Ardeotis arabs
AAATCATAACAAAAAAAAAAAAAAAAAAAAAAAAGCCCAAGCAGCAAAATTCCAAATTCGTAAAGTTGACTTCCACAAACCTTAATTCCTGCGGAAGCCAAAACCGAACTGTAAGAGAGGCGGAGAAAAAGGTGACGGAAAACCCAGCCCGGCAACTGGTGGAAAGCAGAGACTCTGACCCACGAGAGACCTCGCCATCGGCAGACAAAGGCAGCGCGTGAGGCCAGGGAAGCGCAGCGAGGCTGTCGCTTTGCCCTCGCTTTCCAGAGAGGCCGAGCAGGGCAGGTGTTGGCGGGGAGGCCGGGCTGCCTCCGTGTCCCTGCCGCATGAGCGCAGGCCGGCTGCGGGCCTGCCAGGCCACACCGGCTCCCCACCAGCTCCCACCTGCCAGCATCCCCGCAGGCCTGCGGGGAGCACACACGGGAGGGCTGGGCCAGCTCTTCCAGGGACAGCCCGTGTTTAGGTTTACTTGAACAGCCAGGATGCTGTAACATAAAACTCCATAATGTACGCATGAAGTTCTGAAACCGTGTCCTTTTATCTGTACCGGTCCTGACATCTGTATACTGTACTTTGTACACTGAGGAAACGACAGCCACACGTTTCATTTCAGGGAAGATGTCCTCAACACATTTGTATGAGATAAGCACATATAAGCTGATATTAGATAAGGCAGTAGGATGACTCCTCCCACTCCTTATCTCACAGCATGTATAAAAGTGAAACCTTTGTTAAAATGGTCCTTTAAACTTGAAGGATAAAGCAAAATCACACACACAGAGAGACACAGAAACCTCACATATGTGATTAACTGTTTTTTCTTTTCAATCAATTTCTAACCCTCTTAAGTCATTTTCCAAAGCTCCAGACTATCTGCTTGAAACAAAAAGGCATAATTTCAGAAACTAATATATTTAGGGTTTTTGCAAACCATTTTCAAAGGGTATCTGTTTCTAAGAAAATAAAAGTAGAGTTTATATAATTAGATACAACTTTCAATAATATTCCAAGTAAGAATAAAATACTTCATAATTCTATTAAATTCAAAGTACATCATAATAAGTAGTCACAACAGTTTTGGAAAGCAAATACCTGCCTGAGAAGTTTACTAGATCTATTATAATATTTCAAACGAGACTCCCCTCCCCTGCTTCCATGAATGACCTCAACTATTCTGCTATCCCATCATTTAGAAAGAATAAAAACCATAGAAGAATAAGCTGGTTCAGACGAAAAACAACAAAAGCCAGTTCAGAATTTCCAGGTGATGATTATAATTATTTCAGAAGGCCCCTCTATTTGTATCAATTCAGTTAAAATAATTTATTATGACTAGCACAGAAAATGAAATGACACAAATATCATTCAAATATAATTTTTTCCAAAACAGATTCTGTGCCTTAATTATGTAGTACAGCTATTTCTAAAATAAATATTTAAAACAGAATTTGAAATAATAAATACTAGTTATGCAAACCAAAATGCTTAACAAAAAACTGCAAATCTTTAAGACTAGTAATTTTTAATAGGAAGCCACAGTGATTCGATTACAAAAACAAAGAGATCGGTAGTCGATGCAGCTATGCAGAGAAGAAAGGGAAACCTGGTAGATTTTTCCTGATTGTGAAGACTGAACAAAAAGATAGTGTCAAAGGTAATAGAAAAGACTTACCATTCATGCTGAAAAGCTAGTTTGCAGAAACATATTGCTCCTAATATTAATCCAACAGTTGATGAAGTATGTTAATCTCTACCAGATCAGTCATTCAATCTCTATACACACTTATGCACTAACTGGAAAGAGAGAGCACACAGAATCCAGAGAGCTGCTCTTCCTTACGAGCTTCTTGTGATGCAAAAAACTAGGAAGCACAAGATACCAGTAGTAAACCAAAATCAATATTCAGGACACGGATATTTGGTTTTGCTCATTAACTGCTTCTGTTCTGACCAATGCTACCTATTCATGTCTACAGCAACTCAAAATGGCAGGGGGAAAAAAGCATGCAAACACCAGGAGGTTTTAAGATGTTCTCAATTATATCAAGCACTGGTTGTTTCCATGGCAACCTTAGACCAGAATTATCTGTTGACTTGTACCCAACTAGTAGTTATTCTAAAGCTTTAATCAATTCACACAATGTACTCTGGACATTCTTTCATATTTCACATGTATTTTTCTCTACATTTTTATATATAGTAATTATTCAGCTAAATCTTTCTAAGACGTTCTACGGTATGTGAAAGTGTACTGATGCTATTTTGAATCAGTTGGAGATCAAGTAGTATTCTTCTGACTATTCATCACCCATCTATTAGCAATTTAGAGACTATGAAGATGACAGAAAGATGCAATAGTGGTGATTCTCCTGACCATTTCAGTTATCCAGTTGTTAATGTGTTCTCTTACTATGCACAGATTTGGAAAATATTTGTATTTGTTCAAGAATAAAAGACAAACACGGATCTTACTGTCTCTACATTCAAAACCAAGCAGCCTCATTCTCCTTTCCTTTCCCATTTCAATCTTTCAAAGAGCAACAAGCAACTATGAAAACAAAACAGAAATCAAAATGTAGGTTCCACATAGTTGCAAGTGGTCACAGTCAAGATGTCTAAACTAAGAATGAAACACATCCTCCTGATGACTACCATCGCGTCCCTTTCATCCTTTGGCTCTGCAGCACAACCGACCTGGTTACCAGTTCAGGCTGCACAGTCACACGTGCACTCAGTCAGCTTTATAAAACAGATTCCAAGGCCCGTTGTGCCCTGAGCCACCTCTGCCCTACTGCATTCTGAGGATTTTACAAAACCTGTTCATTTGTTTCATGCATCAACCAAGAATCCAAGGCACTTTAGAAAAATTATCATATTTTACATATCAAAATAGTGAAACAAAGACATTACATTTCAAAATTAACCACTGAAAACCCCCTAAGACCACATGGCAAATTCCTCAAACCCACTCCACTAGGCAACTGACAACACAAACAAGAAGTCCACCCAACATGGGGCAGCTCCTTCCCCTGCAGCAAACCCATAGCTTCAGCAGTAACTGCTTGTCAAAGGACACACACAGAAACAGAGCCGTCACAGTATTGCATGATAGCGGAAGGTATAAATCTACTCACTTTCTTTTCAAACGAATTCTACCTCAAACCTAAAATAACAACAATTCTGAGAAGTCACTGGCCAAACGTTTTTCAGGAATTAAAAATAGTGCTTTTGCCTCGAACTTCAAGAGTAATTCACACTAACTGCTGTGTAGCTTCACCTAAAACCTTACACCAACATTTCATAAGTTCCAGTGATACAGGCAGAATAGTTGAGAATATTCAAATATCCTTACAAGACAAACACCAGTATGTTTCTAAAACACGATTAAGCTTTCTGTGAAATTAATCTATGACCTGAATTCACAGGTAAAAAAAAAAAAAAACAAACCACCAAAAAACAACCAAACAAAATTGTTTCTCTTTCATTTTTCACAAAAAAATTTCACAGATGATGCATTTTCCTAAAGATATAATTAGGAGTCAGTAGCAGACTGAAATAGTCCCCCCACTGTGCTCCTTATCTTCGCTGTCACTCCTTCAGCTACAGTGGTAGCGAAATGAGAATCTCTAAATGTAGACTTAGTCCATGTGTTCCTACAGTATTTTTATTTATTATTTTTTAAATATAATCTACAAATTGAGAGTAAAGATTCAGGATAAAGATTCAGAATTTCACCCTGAAACAAAGCTACATAATCAACCACCATTCAGCATCTTTGCCTCAGAACACAACTGCATGCAACCACTGTGCTTAATTATGACTTAAAATAGCTTTCGCGGAGCAGCCATTTTCACCATGTTTATCATCAAGAGACACGACAGTTCATTTCCTCATCAAGCATGTCATATGAGGAAGCCCGCCTTAAATAGAGGGGGGAAAAAAAAAATAGCAGAGACTTGTACACAAACAGGTCACAATTTGTAAGTGTCAGTAGGTCAGTACCATTTTTTTCTTCATGTTAAATAAACAAAAATGCTTCAGTGTTATTTTTTCAAAAAGATATTTACATAAAAAAGAGCTTCTACATAAACACAAGTATGCATCTATTTTTACCAAGCCGAAAATATTTTGGAGAAGTGGAAGCTCAGAATTTCTGCATTTTCATCATTTATCTTCCCAACAAAACTATTTGATCCTTTCCCATCTCATTTGGGAGACCTAGATTTAACCTATTTTAGGTCAATGCCTTAAAACCTTTTTGTTTCTGTGTTTACTGCTTATCCTCTGCGAACAGATTCACTCCCTGCTCATCTAACATTTAAAATTGCAAGCAGGGAGACGTATAAACATTGATTTTCTTCATGGTAACACTGTGATGCTAAGCATTTCCAATAAGGCCTATTTTCAACAGAAACAATTGTGCTATCTCAAATCCATCAATGAATCTGAAATCTGGAACAAAATTATAATCAATTACCATATTGTAACAGTTAAAAATGAGTATTTAACCACAGAGATAATAATTGCTTTGCAAAATAAGGCACAGCTTTAAAAGAAAAAAATGAAAATCAAACGTCAATTTACTTAGATTCTGGTATTTTTTGAAACCTCTCACTTTTATTACCCAAAATGCAATCATGGAAAGTTTTAATCCATACAAATAATACTGTAAACTGTTCACTAATTAACAAATTAAAGCTAATGATAAACAGTGTTCCCACACTAAATTACCATGTAATAGTTAAAAGCAAACACAATTTATATTGTTTACCAGTACATAGAGCATTCTGATGTATACATCCCTTAAAATAAAGTGATGATGATAAAAAGCCCTCTAATTAGAAGTTAAATCTGTGCAGCAATGTCTGCCTATTCCAAAGTTGAAACATTACAATCTGTAATGACTTTTCTATTTCTGTGGAACTAGCTGATTTAATTTGAAAATAAAGGAAGTAATTTGGAAGTAAAAATTGGAGTGAGGGGCTTGCCAAAACAAGTCAACCGTGCTTTAAGCAAAAAGAAGGGACGAGCGATAAATCCTCCAGCCACCAGTCCGTGAACCAGCCCCCCACTTCCCCCTTGCCTGATGCGATATGCTATTCTTCAAATTAATATCTTTAGGTAATGAACCGTAAAATTGCCCCCAGAATGTACCAGAGATCAGTGTTTGTATTTGATTACAAAGATGCATGTTCTTCACTTGCTAGGCAAACTGAAGAGCGACCATCTATAAAACAAATAAAAGCCCCTACTTACTTGATTTGTCCCACAGGACAGCAAGTTCAGAGCAATGTTGGCTCTCATTTTCCAGAGCCGCTCTCTGTTCATGCGCACTGCTCTTGGAATGCCTATGGAAAAGGCGATTGGCAAAACCTTCCAGTCTCTGCAGCGCTGTGGCTGTCCCTGTGCACTGGTTACAAGGTACCTCCTTCTGAGCTGCCATCTATACACGCAAGCGACTTTTACAAAAGCAAAAGAGAAAATATCTGAAGGAAGCTGGACAACCCAGAGCCACTAAGAGCTACGCATGTGTCAAGCTTCCTGTCTGCTGTGTTTTCTAAGCACCACACCACTCTCTTCTACTTCCTGTTAAGAAAAGCTCTATAATGTACTGGCTTATACTGCTGAAAGTCTCTTTTAATCTGAATTTAAAAATGTTTGTTTTTTTTTTTATTTAAAAATATGCAATAATTGCTCTAGCATGTGTTTTCACAGCTTTTTAATGCATCACATATTTGATATTTAAATATACATTTTATGTTACAATACTACAAACAACTTGTTCAGAAGTAAAGATCAGAAGGCAGATATATATGTTTTTTAAATTTACCACAACCACGTCTGAAGAAAAGAAAAGTGACTATTCTGCAGTTCTTCTCTTGTTATTGAGTACTACCAGCATCGTAGCAAACATAACCAGCTGTAATCTAATCATTAGTAATCTCATGTTTTCAACTAAAGAACTCTCTAAGCAAGGAGGTTACGTGCAGAAGCTACTGAAGAAAGTATTATTTTATTATTGGGAGAGGGGAAGTATTCTTTTTGCCCTTTAAGGAAAATAAGACTGAAGAAGTTGAATTCTAACACAGATATAAACATGACGGCATTATACATATCCAAAGGGGGTTCTACTTACTTCCAAGAACGAACTAAATGCTTTTTGGTTCAAATGCAATTAACTTTTTCAGTAAGAAAGTACCAGAACGACCAGCACTGGCAGATCCTTATCTGGCAGCCTGCGCGCCCTCACAGCCCCAAAGGCAGCTGGAAGGAGAGTCACAAAGTCACGGTCAACAGCTCCCAACATTGCTTACATAAAAGCTTTGCATGCAAGTCTCCCAGAATTGCACAAGAAAGTTTTTTCATTCACAAGAAATCCAAGTATTTTCAACTGTAGCATAAGTCTAGAAAGTGTAATTCTTACTGCACAGGACATAAGGGAAATAAATTGAAAGCTGTATTTAACATCAAATTATATTAATATACGAATTATGTAATTCTGCATGCTTACAATGGGTAATACTAAATACTCGTTTTTGTGCAAATGGAAACACATACATTAGGCAGGTTTCCCAGTACATCCTCTGCACAGATAAGATGTAGCTTCTTAAGAATTAAGGCTATTCTTAAGAAAGACTGAAATAACTTTTCCACAATCTGTCTCCTGTCTTACAGTCAACACGTGTTTAAGACATACCTCTCATTTTTCACCACCATACTTCTCACTGAATAGTTTTCAAATGCCAACAGATATCTGTCCTTGGACATTACATAACTATTTCATAACAGCTCTGTGCTTCAGAAAAAAAACATTATGACAAGCCGCCTATGATAATGATAAAACAATAAAAATGCTGAGGGACAGACTTTACAGATTTGGCTACGTTCCTCCTAATGGGCATTTCCAAAATTGTTGTAACTGGCCTCAATCAAAGCAACATTTTAAATTTCTAGACTCTACACAAAGCACAAAAATGTCCTTTGATTTCAGGCCCCAGATATACTCTGGAAATGTGATTTCTTTTTCCAGCACCTGTTCAAAATTTGAAACGAAATGCCTAAACACTTACATTTTACACACTGGTTTTCAAATCTGGATGGGCACCTGCTATCTTGTTGGTCACCATGCTACTCTCCCCAGTCAGAGTAAGGCACTGCAAACATTCCCTGGATCCAATTACAGGTCCTTTTCCACCTTGTGCCTTCCAGCCTTTTACCTGCTTTGTCACAGGATCAATGCTGACTTCCCTGACACCCTGTCAGTTCAAGGCTCTGCTGCCAGAAACAAGAGCTAGTGATGACCATGGGGTCCCATTTGCCTTATCAGGGGTCACAAACAGGCAGAATGGATATGTTATGTGCCCCTTGTAACCAAACACTTTATGATAGAGTAATGCTATGCCACCTTCCACATGGCAGTAGAAGAAACACTTAGACAACAACTAGACGCTTATTTTCCTGCCTGGTGAACTTTCTGGGGCTGGAACTGCCCCTCTGGAATCGTACAGCTGTGCTCTCCTGTAGCTCACAAGTCTCTGGGCATCCAGGGAATCCTTCCAAGAGACTATGACTTCCTCTGATCTTGCCTGTTTTCTCCAGTAAACAAAGCCACCTGGCATGATGGTGTGCTCATCTTCTCTTTCCCCTCCCATGGTTCTAAGCCTTTACACTATTGTCATCTTCTCTTTCACACAAGTCTTAAACTAAACCAGTTTGTTTCCCCGATTTACAAAATTCACATAACTTCACACTACGTAAGTTAGAGACTGCCAACCCTCTAGAGTCAATGGAGAGATGTGGCAACTGGCAGAGACCAAATCTGCCCACCAAAATTCAGAGCTCTGAATGCACCCAAGTGACTAACCTGGACCCTTGAATTAGGTGCCAAAAATAGGAAGCAGAAATATCCACCCACTGAGATCACAGAAGTGAACTTTTTTTAAGTGAAAACAGGTTATAAAAAAAAAAAAAAAGGATTATTAAAAGATATCCTAAAAGAAATCTTGGATTTGCCAGAATTTTACAAACTACTCCCAGCAAACTCTATTATAAAGTTCTTCTCCACATGCAAAACATGAAAAGAAAGCACTCGTCATTTTTATACACAGATAGGAATACACTTTCCTAAACCTGTAAATTTTTGGCATTGATTGGTGTTGCCCAATGATAATACAAAATACTACCACACTGACTTTCTGTGAAGCTCACATTCCATATGGACTTCAAGGTCTTCATCTGAAGTCCATAATTTTTAAAGGTGGAATCGCCCATTTCCTTCTACCTAATCTTTCATCTTATTGACATACTAATATTTTGAATCAATGCACCATTAATTTATCCACACCGAGTATTTTGTATGTTACACATGAAGTGCAGAGTCCACAAGCTCTGATATTGTATTTTACTGCACAAAAGCTCAGTGACCAGCAATGGATGGTGCTTTATCAAAGGCAAAATTCTGTGGCTCTGCTTGTCTTAAGATTTCCACTAGCCAGTACTGCTTTTCCTTAGAACAGTTTGTAAATCTTTAAATATAATTAAATACTTACACAGACATGTGCAAACAGACTTGAGGTCATCTTACTCGTGCTCCAAGCTGGAAGAACCTGAGCCAGCTTTGATCTAAAGCTGTGCAGTGCTTGTGGGGTAAGCTCCTACACCTTCCCCAAAGGAGCAAAAGCTGGCTGTGCTCCAGCCAGACCACAAACATCCAGATGCTCTACTCACTCAATGCAAGTGATATCAGGTGTGTCTCAAACTCTGCACAGGTATGACCCATATAATATCAAGCCTGATTAGGGTCATTCAACTTTTGCTGAATAACTTTTACTCTACAGACAGTCTCAGTGGCCTAGGAAGCCTGTTACAAAAAGATGGCCTACTTAGGTCAGTTATTTAAAACAGCTAATGTTTGAAGGCATTAAGACTAGTCAGTTGCCAACTGAATACAGAAAATCGCACATATTATAATTTCAAAATATTTAAGATGTTTCCCAAGTACAGTTACCATGAAATTCCTCAATATAGAAGAGGCACAAAACAGAAAAACATTAAAAAATACAGCACATATATATACACACACATAACTCTTTGAAATGTATTTATTTTACTCCTAAATCTAAAGCCATACTACTTAGTTTCATATACATAACTGAAATTCCCTCACACTACATCCAAGCTGGGAGTGTCTTCTCTAGTGTGTAATGAAGGTTAACCACGACTATCTTGCAATCAAACACATACTGGAGTTTTTAAGAAATGACTGTACTCCTTGACAGAACATTGAAAAATGGATCCATAATGCAAAATAAGTTTCAGATCACCTACAGCTAACTCAAATTCAGGTCTTAATTCCAAATCTTGAAATCTAGTATTTTCCTGGTTACCTACGAAGCAGAGTCTCAATCTGCCTGTTCATGTATGTTCTACTTCTTTTTAAGGTCTAAATAAAAATATTTTTTCTATCTTCTTATTTTAAATATTTAATATTAGTATGTCTCCTTTTCAGCACTGGCCTTTATCCACAAGTAAAAAAGACATACTGTGACATTTTCTATATATTTATTTTGTTTGTAATTGATGGAAAAACAACTTCGAAATGAATAATAACAGACTGTTTTTTTTTTCTAGAAGTTAAAGGAAGTGTATTTATTTGCTTTAAAGTTTGCTTTAAAAATTGATGGCCTGATAAAGTACATCTTTTCCTTTATGCATCACTTATTCCAACAATGAAAGTCCAACTTTAGTATTTATTATTTATTGCAAAAGGAGTGAGCAATTATTTGATACAAATGTGTTAGCAAGGGTTCCTCCACTTTTAAGAGCTTGAGGATTTGCTAGATTTAGCAGGTCTCTTATTGACCAATAAAATATTTGTAAATTGAAAGATGCAGCCAATGCATTTCAGAAAAATAAAATGTCTAATTTTGAATTAGAAAATATAGAAGTTTATAAGCATTTAATAACTCTAAAATGTGTTAAATAATATATACTAAAGAACCTAGATTTTCTGTGCTATAAGCTGAGGAAATACGTATGATATTTGTCTAGCTGTTATATAAAGCTTGAGAGAAAAGGATGTAAAACAGACAGCTATTTCATAACTAAAAAATAAAAGAACATTTTCATCAGAAATTATGTAATTAAACACAATCCATTTTGAGCCTTGCCAGGCATGCATATTTCACAAATAATTACAGGTAGAAACAGAGGCAGAAAAAAGCTTCTTGAAAAAGCAGATGTATTTTGAGATACGTCCAGCACTATGCCACTAGCTTGCATTTCTTTTTAAGCACACAGAAGGAAGAGCATTATTTGCTAATATCTTACAGATTTAACAGCTTTCCATTTTGAAACAAAGATTTTTTCAAAATGTTCACAAACAAAATAAACACAACCTATAACTTTACTGTTTAATAAAACACAAGAAAGCAAACCCATGCAGTCTACTGTACAGTTTACTGTACTTTTTCTAAAAAGGTTAACCCTTACTAGAGAGCCCCTCTGAGAGCAGTACTAAAGCTGGGACTGCAGCACTTCTATAAATAGGACTGCCAAGAGGAAGTTGTTGCTATGGAAATGCTGGTCATATTTCTATTTTGACTCAGTAGACCTCTACTGGCATCTACTGTACACAAGCTTAATTGCAGCAGACATCTAATACCTTCATCTCTCATTAGGAAGCATAAATTAAAGCTTGCATGGTCCAACAGTATACTTTGGTCTTTATCCAAGATGATACAAAAGGAATAAAAATAATAATTAAAAAAATAAGAACTTGGAGGAGGGGGAAAAAAAACCAAAACAAAACAGTCAAACCCTCCTTGTATTCAGCATCCGATTTTTCATACGCAAGCTAAAAGCTCTCACTCTTCCCATCAGTTTTCTTGTCAAAATTAGACAAATTCATCATTGAAGATGGTGTGATTTTCCACGTAAAGATACCATGGCAGGAGATCAATTTTCCTCATTCCTATCAACACATACCTGGTTATTTTGAAGTCAAATAGCTTGTAGACAAAGTCCCAAATCTAGTGTTGAGAAGGGGAAAGAACTCTCTTGTTGCAAGCCAAATCTTCCACAAAACTGTCCAAATTGCCAAAGAGAACTGGATTCCTCTCCTTCCTAAGATGGCTCCTTCCTCCTTGTTTTTCTTACAGCTTCCTTCAAGATGACGTGCTCACTGGTGCTTACATTCTGGACTGATTGTCACATTGCAAGACAGAGGTTTTCAGAATATGAATAAAAGATTACACAGTAGGTCCATAACAAAAAAAAAGTTTAGCGAAGAGCCATCTTTTAAATAGTTGCTTTCATATAAATACAAGAAATCTTCTGAAAGTACTTGTAGAACTATGCTTGGTTCATGTCCTTCCAGATCATGAACTACTAAAAATAACTCTCTATAGTTACTTCATAGCACTATTTAAGATAGTTTGGCATACAATCAGAAGTTTTAAACCAGAGAGATCCAGGGCCATGCTTAGAGCTAATTCTTGGGATAATGGGAGGAAGTAAGAGAAGGGACAGTAGTAAAATGCTCAAAACTGAACTCTTGTAGACAAAACCAAAACAAAACCAACCGACTCCACTTTGAACTAAATATTTTCAATCAATACTTTTTTTTTTTTTCCCCTCTAAAACTGGAGTGTTCCCCAACTACATGACATTTAGGTTCAACTAGGAAAATATCCAAATAAGAAAGAAAGCAAGACTAAAATTACTTCATCGGAAGGGACAGTGCTTCTTCATAGAAGAAAGGAGTATGGAGTGCAAATCAAAATACAGTAGTGCCTTTCATAAAGTACGGTCTAAAGTACAAAACACTTGGTCATGCGATATGGAGAGGCGCACGCCTCTACTTGTATTAGGAACAGATCTTGTACTCCTGCGCCTTACTGCTGCTAGACCATAGGCTGCCCTGGCATGTCCTGGTACCTCCAACTCCTGCCAGCCTGCTCCGCTTCAGATACTCTCTATAAAACAGGGCAAAGACTGAGTTAGTAGAGATCTAGCACTATCCCTCACAGTAGCCAGAATGGAAAATTTGCACTAAATCCCTGAAAAGTAGAAGGGATGCTGCTGGACTCAAGAAGAGAGGCTGTAGAACGTGTAAGAGGATATTTCAAAGTTTGTTAAATACTCCTGATGCACATTGTGCTAAGTAAGCAGTATCCCAGTTACAAGAACTTGCATTAATATAGAGGCAACAGAAGTACAGGTCAGATAACAGGATTTCTCTGTATGCTGAAGTTAATTACACTGGGTTTACACAATTTATATTAGTCTGCACTTAAATGGAGTAACAAATGCCATCTGCTGGTTTAAAACCAAAGTGTGAGGTACAAAAACTATAATACCAAACAGTAAGCTTTAGAAGTACCCAGTCATTCATCTGTAATGTGGTGTGTAAACACAACTAAATATCTCAAATTATTTAGATGGAAAATAATTCCTACACCACCTTTCTAATTACTGGCTATTTTTCTTAGTGAGGTAGCAGCAAAGTGCACAGGTCTTCCCTACCCCATCTGTGATGGGGTTTCATTTATAAATTATAATTTATATCCAGTTTGTTTCATGTAAGGTGAATTTATTTATTAGCAGCCTGGATATATTCCTAAATAGTATTTGCATTTGGATATAATAGAAGTAGTTTACCAAGTTAAAAAAATAATAGTTAAAATGAAATATTTCCCTTTTGCTATTTATGAAACGTGTCTTCCAGCTACCAGTCAGCAAATACACACTTTACTCCTTAGTCCATAGTATCCTTTGGCATTCCTAAGCGTTACTCTACAATAAAGGCCAAAACAAGTAAAGCTCAGATGAGTATCTTGAAATTGAGAAAACATTATTGCAAGATGCAATTGCCAACCGGCAGAATGGTCAGAAGATCTATCTTTCACTCTTACACTTAGTAAGAATGAGAGAAATACATAACTAGAAATATATTTAATTTATTCTAGCATTTGTTTAAAGCACAGGAAAGCAGAAAGCACTTTCCAGGATAGAAACATTACAAGATTAAATGCATAGCTGTTTCTTTTCTATTTTTTTTCTTAATGTAAACTTGCCAAGATGCTGTTCCACTTGATATTTATTAATACAAGTAAAGACAATTTTAAGAATAATAATCAATAATTAATAAAACAAAATTCTAAAAGTTGCTATATAAATGTCTTTATTCACAATAGAGAACCCTAGGAAAAGCTTTAGAAGCAAGTATGGATAAAATACACCATTACTTGTAATTCTCTCAACAAATCAAACAAGTCACATGCTGTGTCAGCTCAGCACACAGTATGAATGACAGCAGAGAAAAGATACAATGCCTGTATCCTCAAGCAGTCACAACCTTGCAATTGCATTTTCACTCTCAAAGCAAAATGATCAAAGATTTTTTTTTTTTTTTAAATAAGATGAAAAGAAACTAGTGATGTTCTTCACCAGCTTACAGGAAATAAGTTACAAGCTGTGCTGAACATACAAGTTTTGCTTATTTTTAGTGCAAAATCAGTGCTCGATAATACATAACATCTTTATTGCAAGAAGTTTGACAATTCTGCATTTTATTTAAAAATCAAATATTTTCTATTAAGTAGGTTCTCATTATGCTGGCCAGCTCTATTATAGCTCACTCTATGAGACTGCAGAAAGAACAAACTTTTCCACAGCTCAACAATATTTAAATCGATTTTAAAATATCTGTTTTCTTAAATGTAACATAAACTTTTAACTGACAGGTAAACCAACAGCAAATATTCTTGAAGTGATGTTTTAATTAGATACAAGAACATCCATTAGTTGTAACTGTATTTCTCTGATTTGCTTTAAAAAGAAATAGGAGCAAACAATAACTAAAAACTGCATCCTGAAAAATCACTGTATTTCATGCTGTGAAATGCCACCAAGAGCAGCTTCTCACATTAGGTCACCTCAAAGCACTGACACTCAACCCGATATTCTCCTCAAAAAGGAAGTTGCAAGACTCTTCTGTACCACTATTATGTAAAGAATTCCCCAAACTTGTATTCAAGCAAAATTTGACCACACAATGATCTTTCCCTTTGCCTGCTGAGCTAATGAACAGTCTAACAGGTAAAGAAATCTTTGTGGCATAGATCCAATGCATTTGATACTGAACAATACTAACTACCAAAGCTCACTCTCCAATTTTCTTTCCACTGGTTTCTATTTCTGACATTTACATCAATTAAATGTTCATGACAATGTAAGTAATCTCAATATATACACACCTTTAACTCCATTCTCACCTTAGTTTCAAAAGCCAAAAGTTCTACTCAATAAGAAACAGCTGTCAGACCCAGGAGCTAACAATTTCCAGGCCAAGAGCTTTCAGAGTCTTGCTCTGACCTTTCGCAGATTAATTATAAATTACTTAGGCTTATTACGTGATGACTGTATGTATGAAAGTAAGCCAAGAAAAACAAGTAACTGTTCAAAGACAAGTTTTTTTGCTGGTTTTTGAGAAATGCCACTGGTATTTGATTTGTCCTGATCAGCAGAACTCTTGTAAAGAAAACCCACCCCAAACCACACACGAGAAACCTACGCAGGTCAGAATTTGAGATCTGTGACAAATTACAAATGTCCAAATATTTTCATCCTTAAATGACAGATCTCTGCCAAAAAGTCTGGAGTCATAGAAATGTGCACATCTGAAATAACTGACAGCTTCACCGCACACCTCCACTGCAGATTGCACACAGGGAAAACAGAGAATTTGCCTAGACAGGCCTTTACAATTTAGAGGGGATTCCCACTAATAACTGGGAATGTTATCCTTAATCTTGCTGTGATAAGGGCATCCTATTCATGATTACTACTAAAAAAAAAAAAAACAAAAACGTTTTGAATATTCCTATTTTAAACAGGTAAGTCTACCTTACAATACCATTCTGTGTGCCTTTCTAATTTCTAGGAAGCAAAAATCCCTCTAATTTGGCAGAGCTGAAGACACATTATCTTTTGAATTTAACATCTTAATTTACTTTTGTAACTAGCCAGAGGCTTCTTTTCTCCCTCCTTTTTCCCCTCACAGTGGCTCTCAGATGCTCATAACTTTTCCTAACAACCTCAAAACAGGGTTGTTATTTCTAGGAGTCACGTGGCATGTGGGAAGATTCTGGTTTCCCTCCAATTCCTCTTAAGTTAAATTCTACCCAAGAAAATTGCCAAAATGAGGTACCAGTTGCAATACATTGGGTGAATTTTTAAACTCATTTCCACTATAAGATCCACCTTCCTCCACTCTTGGGGGAGTGGAAGGAAACACATGTCATCCAATTTAAGTGAAATATCGAAATAATGAACTTTGTAATGACAATTACTGAGCCTTCTCCTTACCTCTCTTATATGACAGAAAAAAAATCCAATACTTAAATTACACAAAAATGAAAATCTAAATACTTATCTCAAGTGAAAAGGACTGCTTGTGAATTATTAGGTAACCTACTTTGACATTTCTATTCCTTTGCCTCTCTGAAGACAACACTTTCAGAAGAAAATATCAACTGACTTATCATCCAAATAAGGCAAATGGTGTATTACTGTAATTTTTGAAAACACTGCTGGTACCTATTTTTTTCTGAAAAGTTGTGAAAGGTTAACCATGCTTATATGCTCTCTAATGCGATCTCACATTCTTCCCAGAGGGTTTGCTGGGCGTTCAGGATGTCAAACGTGACCGAGTTCTGAAGACCAATGGCTTTTGGGACTACATGCTGAACATGATTCTAAGTTCTACTCAGTTTGAAATCTACATTTGAATTACCTTTTCAGGTACGCCTTACATCTATGCAACCCCTACTATATCCACTGAAGTAAAATACTCTGGCACACTCAATACAGTTTCTTACAGAACTTCTCAGAGGGTACAATGGGTAGGTCCTGGAAGACCTATCAAAATAGGAACATATTACTTTAGTCCTTAATGATTCCGTTCTGAACCTAACAACGTGCTAAGGATGTTGCAGGGCTAAAATGAACATATGGGAAGGTGGATAGAAAGAAAAAGGAAGAAATGGGCAGGAGGCAATCATGAAGGAAATTAATCGAACTAACTCAAATTGTGCTGCTCTTTCCTTAGTTAAAACAAAAGCAGCACTAGAAGATTCATTACTCCCCTAGATTTTGCTAACAGTTTATAACCTGCTCGCTTATTGTTCTTTCTGGAGATTCAGTTATCACAATTACTAGATTATATATATCTCTGTACCCTCCTTATTATCTTTAGGTATATGTTCATGAACACCTCTGTCCATGAGCTAATTAAGAGCAGATTAAATACAACAGTAGTCCATACTCCATTAATGCTGACTGCTTCAGTAACTCTAAATTACATCCACCAACAATTGGACTAGTCTGTGTCTAGCACCAGCCCCTACAGAGACAAGTATTCCAAACCCAGTAAAAATACATCACATGGATGTCAAGCTCTGAAGGTATCTTATCGTCTTGTTTTTCAACTCATGAACTTGAGAAACAGAGCAGCACACTCTTGTAACTGAAAAGCTACACCATTAGTTCAGATTCAAAAGCAGTCTTTATTAAAAGCACATCATTAAAGTTCATCATCACCCTCCACCAAGACTGTAGCATTTAAAATTGTATATAGTTCATCAGTTTGTTATTTGACAGAATTATCAAAGCAGACTTGGCAAATCATCCAACAGGATACCAAATTTGTTTCCACCTCTTACGCTTGCTTCACAGGCGTTCACTTGGATGCAGCTTATTGAGTTCCTCCCTAACACTCTACCCAGCCTACACAGAAAAGATTTATAAATCTAACCTAAAATCAGCTTCTCTTACTCCTTAATTACAACAACTTCAGCTAGAAGATCAAAGCTTTTATACTTTGCTGGAAAACTTGCAGCCTCATGGCCATTCATGCTGAAACACAAAGTTTCTCTTCCTTCCTTCCTCTAAGGAAAAATCGGTATGGATATACTTAACCTAAGAAAAAGAAAAGAAAAGCTGATGTTCTGGGTACAAATTTTGTTCTACTTAAAGGAACCAGCTCAAGGAATACAGATAAGAAAAGCATACTTTCAGTAGAATTCCAAACAAAACCATAACTAACCACCCTGATAACAAAATGCTGGCAGTCACCTAGAATAGTTACGAAAGTAGCAGGCAACAGACTCAGCATGAACCTTTAAATCTTCTCCTTCTGCACAAAGACAAATCTTTCTCAATACTATAAAAAAATGCAACCCATATTTCTTGGTAAATATATTAATTCTGAATATCATATAAAAGTATCATTATACAAATATACATGTTATGCGGTATTTTTGAAAACCACAGTATCTCTCTCCCTCCCTCTCATTTGGACAGTTTTTATTGAAACTATTTGTTTCACTCCCTTAACGGAGTGAATTCACATCTAGAGATACAAGTACACAGACATATGACTGGGACTTGGCCATTTGGAAGACAAAAGGCCACATACTCACATTCTGTACAGTGGGGCCAAGCTCAGATGTTCTCTGCCTTTCTTCAAAGCAGCCTTTTGCACCCTTGGTTTTGCAATCAAATAGCTCTTTGATATAATTTTGTCCCACATATACATTCAAATATTTTTCAGTTCAGCCTGACTACTCAATATGCCAAAATTTCTAATCATACATTCCATCTGTTTTCATTTATTTATAAGTGTAGTCTAAAAATAACTGTCTGTCTAAAATTTAATATAAAACTAAAGTTTAACTATGGAAACAATTTCAAATAAAATTGACCGGTTTTGTTCAAATTAAAAATAAGAGTTACTTTAGTGTTTCATATGCTTAATTTGACATCCTCATGTTCAAACATTGTTGTTAATTTTTTTTTGCATCAGTTAAGAAAATGGATCAACACCAGACTTCTGACAGTAAATAATTTAAATTAGCTGACATACCACGGATTAAGAGAATAAAAAGTATACAGAAACAAAAGCCACATTTAATAAAGTCCAATTTTTTCACTAAGCCAAATAAACCCCAAATTACGGCCTACTAAGAAAATATGTTGATTCAAAAGAATGAAGTAATCTTTTAAATATACGATAGTAATATTTACACCAGAAACCTTGAGATTAATTAGTGATGCAACAGCCTGAAATATGAAAGATAAAGGAAACTATGCTGCTTTCTTTGCTTACAAATAATTAGTCAGCTGTTAATACACAAGTTAAATCTAAAATATTTTCCTATTCTCTGCCATTAAGTGTCCACTTCAGGAACCATTACGATACAAACACAGGGAACATAAGATATTGAATTTACCAGAATGTCTCTGACACTCAGTCAAAAATACATATTTTCCAGCAGAACTGGGGGGGGGGGGGGG
>JAAGAY010009443.1:0-12681 GCA_011801015.1 Ardeotis arabs
AAAAAAAAAAAAAAAAAAAAAAAAGACAAAACCACTGGTAACTGCAGATGGCATTTTCCATTTTCCCAAATGTTATTTGCCCTTTCAAAGTGATGTTGTGAAACTGAATAAGCAATATTTACAGACACTTCAGATCATTGCTTTCTGGTGGGTGCCATTTATAATCCAGGGAAGATGCCGCTAGTCAAAAGTATTGTAGCTATGAAAAAGAAAATCTAGGCCACAACAGCAACTAAATTCAGATTGATTTTTATCACGCAAGTGATATTACGGTCAGTGTACAATACCCAGCGCCCTCACCACAGACCCTCACAGGAAGGCAGATCCTGCCAAAACAGTGCCACTTCTAAGTCTTCCCAAAAGCTAAAGCTGCCTTTAGTAGGCACAGCATTTGCCCAGAATATAGTAGGTCTGGGCTCAAATCACTCTTCTGCCTAACGGATGGCAGTTCCTTTTTTTTCCAGAAGAGCATTTTGACTCCCTGCTTGATGCTTATTCTCACCTATTGAACCTGTTCAACTGACAGTAAATAATTAAATATTCACTGGATCAGAGAGAGGTGTAGTCCACAGATTAGTTATGAGGCACTCCCCTGAAGTAAGAGTCTCCTACCTAATCCTTGCTTTCTTAATATTTTTCATTTTATATTAAATATTCATTGTAGCAGAGACTGAAATCCAAGTTTCCCTTCAAACCCCCATCAAACCTGACAAAATAATGGTCATGACCACAAATGGGGGTACCTTAAGAATTTTAATGCTGAGAAGGCAATTCCAGAGGCTGGCAGCATTCCTCTGGGAATCCATGCCTTAATAGGGTCTCCCACAGATCAAGTCCCATATCACCTCCATCACTTGCTGATCCTAAAACTACAAAAGAAATAAAAATACTTCCCAAAGAAAGTAATAAGTACTTAACTAGAACATGTTCTTTTCCTTGTCTTTAATGCAAGCTATTAAAAGAATGTAAAGAATTGCAATGTAATGACCTTGGCAAGCTGAATTTTCAGTGGTTATGAATTTCCCAGAGGAACTGAATTTGCAGTGGGATTTTTCCATTCTCTTTGTAAAACTCCTTTCTCCAACATTTTTTAACACCAATTCTCTCATTGTACTGCTGCTGAGGCAGCAGTTTCTGCTTCTCGATCCTCAAGGCCAAGGTTAGAGCTAATATTCTATTGAACTTTGCCACTGAGTCATCAAAGAAAATAATAAGAGCTTATTCTCACAGTAGAAGACTGTTCCACACCCAGCCAAGAAGTATTAATAACTGGGTTTGGATGGGGAGATACAGTACCTGAACCAAGAGGCTTTGTACTGCAGGGTGCCCAGTTGTACGTGCATTCATTCCCAAGAGACACCCAAAAGCTTCTCTCTCCTTAGCAAAGCCATAATTTTTAAAAGGTTACTGGGAGCTTTTGTTAGTGAATAGTCTTGTTGTATATTTGTTCTTTAATCATAAAAATATTGTGTCTCTCTGTGCTTCTTTTCGTGCTCTGCTTCTATTGAAGCATCACTTGAACCTCAGGAACAGCCCCAGGGTAACAGAATATGTTTTCTCTTTTCCCATAGCAACCTCTAAAAAGAACATGCAGTATAAATATTTCCAGTTAGACAACCACTTAAGATACTCTGAGCGCCATCATAGGCGAGCAATGACACAATTCTTTTGCGTACAATCATTCATAATAAATTCACAATCAATGGTGCATTTCATTAAAATCCAGGTAGACTAAAGGGTTGGCTGTTTGTTGCAGTTACGTCTTAAATTTTTTGGCAATCCAAAAAACGTGGCTGCTGAAAATGTTTTTTTGGAGACACCAGTAATGGATGACAGAACAAATTTCTTAGCAGTTGGTACTGACAACTATGGCCAGAAGCCAAAATAAACAAATTCTCAGAAAACCATGTGGAAAATGAAAGCAGTTTAAAAGGAAAAGAACAAGCCCCGATCCTTACAATAGTGAAGATTCATTAATTTCTGGAACACAGGTGGTTCACTTTCCTATTTCTTTTTCCTTAAAAGCTGATTCTGGAGTTAATGTAAAGGAAGTAAGAGGGGGGGGGGGGGAAAGACAAGAAAATATTATCCACTTCCACTTTAGGGGTTCTTTAATAGTCTCACAAAAGCAGATTGACCAGGATGTCTGGAGGCATTAATTTGTTGTTTTAAAAAGAATATAAGTTGCGATGTTCTAATGGGTCAGGTCTTTTTTATATAGCATGCTATTACTAAGGGTCAGTTTATTTCCAAAGGTGGAACAGTTCTCTTGTTTTTCCAGTTTGCCCCTCACAGACCAAGCATTCGAGAAAAGAGGAGCATTTTTTTCTCACAACCAGACAACAAAAACTATGCAGGAGGATTTGGTTTTATCCATATACAGTTAGACATGTGCTAGCTCTGGGTTGAAAAAAGTTATGGTATTATTTCTGTTTCTAGGTCAGACAAAGATATCAAATAATTAATTGCCAAATATGACCATAAAGTTCGTTATAGGAGCAACATATTAATAGGATAATCTAAACTTGGCTGCTCTGGACACTCTGCATATGTGAAAACAGATGTTCCTTCAGACTCCCCCTTCTTCTAATGGGGACCGAGTGCCTAGCTCTGTGTTGGACTCAGCCCAGGAGAAAGAATTTGTTACGGCAGCTTGTTCCCAGAAAACTCATTACCTGTCTCTTCCAAGGACAAGGCAATGGAAGCATCCCAAAGGGCTAGATGGACCTGTGGGAGCCAGATGGACCAGGCTAGATGTCATCTACTTCTTTTCTCCAACATTTGCACCTAATTATTTCTTCCATTACAGTCTCCATTGTTTTATCCATTTTCAAAGCTCCCAGTGGAGGACTTCTTCCATCTCATGACAGCTTTCTGCGCAGACTATCCGTAGGTATATTGTCAGTGTGAGGCATGAATCTACATTAGCCCCATACTTACTGTTTTTAATTGGCTAAATCTCTGCAAGTCATCTTGAAACAACATACTGAAAATTAGTCTTATTGCACTATTTACAGCCATCTGAATTTTTTTTATAGTTATTATATCATGCAGTGAAAATCTTTGTTTTCCCAGCAGTAAACCAAGATGACAGACCCAGTGCTAATAAAGAAGGATTGTCAAATTACAGAAGTTATGAAAAGGACCTCATAGTGTTTGTGTCTCCTCACATAACAGGAGATTTGAGGGAAGAATTCACATGACTGAAATACCAATATGAAAGGGCACAGGTTGTTCAGAAAGGGCACGTAGGGAAAAAGAAAGAGTATATCAACAACGTAGACCTGCTTAAAGAGCCAGAAATTATAGGCAGACAAACTTTCCAAAAATCTCTGTGTAAAAATAAAAGCAAAGGAAACGGGAACAGTATGGCAACGTCTACTTCAGCCTGCCAAACCAGGCAGCTAATGTGGATGTGGCCTTTTTTTTCCCTAAACATCTCAGGAGTTGTCCAAGGCACTGGATTAGGTGTTAAAATGGAGCTAGCTTCATTTAGTTAATTATAATGAAATACAGTTTATAAAATTGATTTTTTAAGACTTATAAAACTCCAGTCAGGGATGTAACCCCATTACAATTTTTTTTTTCCTTACTCTAGGATATCAAATCAGAAACATTATATGTTAAAAACGTGAAGTAGCCCTTACTTTGTGCTCCATGCTGATGATGCCAGAACTGGAGCATCACGTTGGGGTTTGGGTATCAGATTTCAAGAAAAGTGTGGTCCTCTGAAAAGACTGGAGGCAAGCAACAAAAATGATTGGTAATCTAGGAAACATAACCTGTCAAAAATTGGACAGATTTTGAATGTATACGTTTGCAGGGAAAGAAAGAAACTGTTATTGATGTCCACTGGAGAAGGACAGGCTCCTATTAGTCCTTTCTTAAACTGCCCTTGTAGAAACATCAAGCTTTTTAAGAGAAGCCATTAGGAGAAAAACTTCTGAGCTACTTACACCCTGAGACTGAAATTTCCATCACCAGAGGCTTTTACCAGCATAAGTGATTGTGTTCTACACACAATTCAAAGTGGTCAGGAGCAAATCACTGCTCAGCTGACAAGTGGCAACAAACTTCATAGCTTGGTAGTTCTGAATGCCTGGGAACACCCTGAAAAAGCAGCCTCACAAAGATGGGGTTTACTGGAAATCTGTAGGTTTGGCAAATATTTCTGGCCCTTAGCTTGAAGTAAGTGAGGCTCATAGTTTAATTTAGGATGACAAAGTAAAAATCACATCAACCTATACACAAAATTTCTCTGGAATAACATTCACCCTCTGAGGAGCTGAACTCTGAAAATGATCTCTTGACCTGAACAGTCTCAGTGACCCTTAATTATGCAATGATATCAACAGAAAGATCATTCTCCCATTTCCATGGCAACGGTACCAGTGAACAGCAAAGCTGTCAAGGTCAGGCATATAAACTGAGAAAGAAAAGTAATTTTCTGTGTAATGGTTCATATGAGCTTTAACTGCAGTACTGGCAAATAAATAGCCATATACTTGCTTGATCGCCTGTCTCAAATGTACATAAGGGAAAAAAAAGAATTACTGAAGTACAACTACAATCACACTGCCTTGCTGCCTGGTTTCTAAAAACTGCTAGTGACCACTGCTTCGGAGGAGAATAGGACCTGCATAAAAGCATTCAGATATGCAACACTGTAATTTGAGGAACTTGATTTCTTATTAAGCTTGCATTAAAGAAGACAACCAACATACACCTTTTACAGTGTTTATCAAAGTTAATGTCATAGCTGATGCCGTATTACTTGTAGAAAAGCCCAGTCAGAAAAGTTAAAAAAAAATATTTTTCTAATTTGTAAAAACCAAAATATTTTACTAACTGGTTTGATTCGTGCCTTCTCCCAAGGACCTGCTTGCAAATGGAAAATATGGAAAAACCTGCTTTCTTCTCTACTAACCTCCTTGCAGCATCCAGGCTCAGTCGTGCCAGGCTCCAGTCCCCTTCTCTTTTCTCCCTTGCCCCTTTGCAATATCCGTGAGGGCTCCAGGAGCAGGAGGTTTGCAGGCTGCTGGCCAGCTGTCTCATGGGGTGCGAGCTGGCCGCAGAGGTAGGCAGCTGCTGGGGAGCTGCTCCAATGCCAGCACTTGTGTCTGAGGCTCTTTTGGCTTTTTCGAACTGTCTCAAGCCCTTTGCTTCAGTAAGAGGCTGCTGTATTGGGTATGCTTGTGGTTCCATATACATTATGAAAATGAAAAATAGGCTCTGTGTTCATTATTTTTTAATTTCTGAGCTGAGGATTTGCTGATTCTCTTGTTCCATACAGTGGGCTCAGACAATAGCTCATGACAAACTCCTTTATGTGGCTCCATACATATTTATGTCTGTCCTACTACTGCTTACTTTTTTGAACAAGTAATCTGAATCATTACTCTCTCTACTCACTTAAGAACACTCAAGGCTTCTTTGTTTTGTTACTGTATTCAGATATTCCCTATTTTTCAAATATCTTTATTAGAATAAGGCAACTAACTTGGGAGAGCAGCTGGAGGAGCTACGTGAGGCTCACAGGGGATAATAAACACAGCGGAGTTACAGAACATGGCTCTTGGTGGAGTGATTACTGCACCTCACTTCGAAAATCTCACTATTCTTCACATTCGCGTGCTTTCAGTTATCATCTAACTTAACTGCCTTTTTGATTATTTCTAATGTTGTTCCAAAAGGAAAATGCTTCTTATTCAGTTTCTTTCACTAAAATATATGTTTCTGCCTCACATCACTTTCAATTGAAAAGAATCGGGCATAATTTCCAGTTCCTATTTCCAAAACACCTATAACACATCTATAGTTAATGGCATTTTATTACGTACCTGAAGATAGCATCTAAAAGTTTAAAAGGACTTTTGATTCTAAAATAGCACCTTTTCTTTATTACACTTACCTGTCTTTTTCATTTATTTAATTTAATTTTGAGAAAGCGCTGTCAGGAAGATGTGTAAATCACACTTAGCTGTGTCAGACTGGGTAGTGACAAGGTTGCCTAGAGCTCTGCACAAGGTGCATGTTTAAGTAAGCATTTACTTTCTGCAATGCCATAACTATAATATTTGTCTTATTGTTCTGCATAAAGCTGACATAGAACTCTAGGATTATAAATTAGGCCAAAGATGTAAATGCAGCAGTTCAGGCAAACTCTTGAAGTTATTGCTGTTCACAGTGAATTGTTTGTTTGATGATGAACGATCAGCATTTCATTGTTACTCTGGTACCAGGCATAAAGCTATGACTAATAACACTGTACTTCTCCTAACAGTATTTTCATGGCTTAAAATCAGATATTAAAAGATTAAAATTAAGAAAAAATTAAATGTCCTAAAAATAATTAGGACATTTATAAAACAAAAGAATGTGAAATTCAAAGCTCTTTTTCACTGTAGATTTTCAAAAGCTGAAACTTTCTCTTGGTACAATTCTAAAGTAAACAAGATATGCTATTCTTCAGACAACCTTGGCAGAGGGCGGGGGGGGGGAGGTGGGACACCGCCCCTGCATTGTTCCCCTATGTCACAATATCATATCACCAACATCATCTTTGACCAGACTCCTGTGTGTGCTGGCACCTTGTATACAGCAAAAGACTCCTCGGGAATGATCCAACCTTAGGTATGGGGTCAGCAGAGAGTTTTGTTCTCATTAAATGCCGTTTAAATCCTGATTTGACTTAAGGAGGCCCCATCTCAGCATAGTGCACCCTCAAGCTCCTGGAGAGAACAGCTTTCACCTGCAGCGACTGCTCTTAGTGTCTGTTAAGGACTGAGAGGGTGGAACCAAGAAATTGATTCAAGCATCGATCAATAAGCATTGTCCAGGTTTCTAGACACTGAAGATGAGAAATAGCTGAAGGGTGGCTTGGTATGGACCCTTCTCTCACACCCTTCCCTTCCGTTACTGATTCTGCTGTGCTCAGAGCAAGGCTTTATCAGAAGGATTTAATAACCCAGTTATTAAATTAATAAACCTCATTATTAATAAATCTAATTCTGTCCTGACATTCAGATATGAAATCCAAAATGTATAAACATCTCTAATGAAAAGTGTTATATCTTTATACTCTGAAGATCCAGCACCTCTTAAATATCAAATTTTCCTAGTATATTTTGTACTTACATGTTGTGTTTTACAGCCCTTCCTAACACGGGAAAGAAACAGGCATAGGAGTATCAGAGCTGCTTGTTGCTTTGGAGCCCACAACCAATAGGCCTCCATTGCCCTGGAGCAGTGAACTCAGTTTAAGGAGAAACGTCAGATGGAAAACAACTCCCACAAAGGATTATTTTGGCTTAGAAGGAGACAATCAAGAACAAAATAAGCTATGGAAGGACTAACAATGTCATCTTGTCCATGATGCATCCTGACAGGATCAGTTGTCACTTCTGGCACCAGAATCAGCCCTGACAGACATTTGTGCAACCCCTTCTGAAAGCCGTTCAAAGGCAGAAGCTCAGCAGCATTCCAGGTGATCAACTCCATTCCTTTGCAAATCCCCTCCCACTATTGGAAGCTTAAAGATATTTGATTTTTTTTTAAACCAGTTTAAGCCTATTGCTATTTGTCCCTTTTTCTGTGGTTTTGCAGAATAGTCTCCTCTCAGCAGCTATGTTTTATATACTTCTAAGTTTTTATTCTTCCTCGCAAAATGTGCCTGAACAATCACAACGTGGCCTGGAGCCTTTCTCCAGTGCTATGACTCTTACATCTGCAGTAAGGAAAGTAATACCATTATTGTAATTGTGATTCCTAAAAGATTAGCGCTTCCTCATTAATACTCTCATTGGCAACATTCAAACCCATGTATTTTTAGTCTAAAACTCCAAGTCTAGCAAGGAGGTACCTAAACTGCAGTTGTATTTGTCATATTCAATGAGCCAAAAATTTAATTATCTTGAAGACATTATCATTGGCAGTAGCACTTCAGCTTACTAATTGTCATTGCTTAATACTTTCATTTTAATTATTTCCTTTATTGTCAGTCACTCTTCTCCTTCAAAGAGTTTCCATGAGGTGCATCACTCCTGCTGTTTGAAGCCATGTTCAATGAACGTGATTTCTTACACATAATTAGAAATAGTCAAGAAAAGGAATTGCTGAAAGCAGATTTCACTTGCCAGACTGCTCTTTCTAACCAATGGCTCTCCTTCAGCAAAAGGGAAAAGCTCTTTTCTTTTTCAACACCGCACACAAAAGGAGGGGCTCAGCGACCCTGGGGCTTGCAGCTGCAGCATCTGCCACCCAACAAGGCACAGAAAGGGTTTGTTAGTGCTATGGATCTTATATTCCAGTGGACTTTCAGAAGAGTTTGATGGCAGATTGCAAGTTGCTCCTCACTCCTCTTGGAGGGAGGAAAACAAAAAAAAAGAAAAAGCAATTACCTAAAGGTATCACAAAGGGATGGAATCTAGTTATGGAGGGAGATTATGGTATCTCCTTGGGCAGGAGAGCTCTCATGAGAGCTTCGAGCAAGTGCCCTGATTGACAAGTACATTCTGTGAAAATGAACAGCTGCAGATAATCCTTAGAAAGAGACGTCTTTGGCTATCAAATGACATGAAATAGGAATGGAATCACAAGAACAAGATGCAACACATACACAGTATCTTGCAGAATGATGCCTGATGGTAAAAGCACCAAAGCTATCAGCGCTAATTTGAGGGACTGATATCCGAGACAAAAGGTGACTGGGCTGAAAGGCAGGCGGTATGTTTATAAACAAAGCGAAATACTGATGCAGAGTCATGGCGTGGAATGGATCATTGATTAAATGGATGAGCAATTTGCCATGGTGCATTCGGTGTGCTGCAGGGATATAATAGATGGCTTTGTAAAGTGCTTTGGAATGGTCAATTACACGGTTAAACCATACAGATGTCTGCAGCATCATGAGCTGTTGGAGGACAACCCTCTTGTATTTGTATCTGTCAAAACGAAAATCTTTCTGTACAGCTTATTTTTTTTTTTTTCAAATAACCAGAGTAAGGAATGGATTTGCATTAAACCTACATACTTTGTTTTCAGTTTCATCCAAAGTGGTTGACGCTACGTTAAAGAATGTGGAACAAGCGAACTCAACAGCTTACATGACTTTCTTGCCCTGTTGAGCTTTCCTTGAAGCCTTGTTTTGCTCCCATGCACTGCAGCTACTGCCATTTGTTCCAATTTTCAGTCATTAATTTAACCAAACAGAAAAAATGTTTTTGTTCACTTAATAGAGAATTAAGAGGCTGTTTTATTATTTTACTGAAGATCAAGCTTTGAGGAACAAAGGAAATGAGTAAAATGAAAGAAAGAATGGTGTAAAAAGCAAAGAAAGATTTCTAATTTTGTCATAATTGCTTTCTCCGTGGATGATTACGGTAGCTATCACTTCAGGTTCACTAGCTTTTGAAGTGTACACTTTATAAAAAAGATAGAGAGAGACTACTCATACGCTTAAACTCAAACATATGATTAATTATTTCCCTAAAAGAAGGCCTAGTCAAGAAGAACGGATAATGCAAATGTTGTATGTATGCCATTAAATATTTCAAGATATTTGATTCTGCATTCAATAAACTAAAACATTCAAATTAGGTTTCTGGTTGAAAATCTGTTGACTGGATGCAAAACATTCTCAGAAAGCAGCATCTGAATTATTACACAAAATCAATTTTGCTGAGAGTCAATAGCTAATCATCTAATAAAAGATTCAAATTTAATCAATCACGACTAAGTGAAACAGCCCATATTCTATATATGTGTTCAATATGCTTCAGAAAACAATACAAAAAGTATGTTCTTAAGTAAATTCAAGAAATAAATAGGAGCTGATAATAACTCTTTGCTCAGCTGTTACCAGTGAACTGCTCTTGCAGAATTAGTTTCAGATGTTTTTTAGTCACTTTAAGTGACTCTTTTCACACACACACACAAAAATTCCTACAGCAACCAAATACTTACTGTTCAGACTGTCACAGGAGTCTATTATGCATTAATTAACTTCTCTGATCATATACTGAACAACTATATTCATTTTGCCTTAAATTATTGGGCATTTTGCAGTTTATGTGTCTCATAAATTTACTCTTATGCTGCTTCTTCAGTTTATCCTGTATTTTATTTTAGGGCTGCTATTATCATTTACTTCAAACAAACAAGCAAACAGACATGTCCACATCAGTATCTCTGAAACTAGAATAAAATGTTCAGCAAGATGCTGTCTGATATCTCCATCGTGACAAGCAAAGTCTGAACCTGAAGAGGTTCAGTCTATGATGTACTGCACTGTGAATGGGAATGATCAATAATAAGTTAATTTCATGATAAAAAAAAGGAATTTTGTTAACAACTTCCTTTTCTATTTTGGCTTTAAGAGATGAAGTTCAACAGACACTGCCTTCAGAACGAGCGCTGGCTCACTCTGATGCATATTCTGTAGTCATATTTGAGTCAGCATTTGAGAGGACCTGTTGCCATATGGAAAATCAGGAACAATTACTCTAAATAATTACATCAGTTTATTGCTGTCTGTTGCCAAGAGAAACAAGCCTTGTTAGTAATATCCATTTGTGTTGCCAAGTAACTTAATCTGTAGGGAAACCAAACATAGTCCAGTACTAACACTTCACTAACAATAAATATCCTTGGGAAGTGATATCATCAGGGCTCATAACTGCATCTTTGTTCTGACAATTTCCTAAGTAATCTCTGCTCTGTGATGGGCTGATGGCCTCAGGCGTGTGAGTTGTCACACCTAGCTTGAGACGTGCACAGAGATGGAACCTTTAAAAGTCCCTTCCAATCTGAGTTATTCTATGGTATCTGAGTACGAGCTGGGCAGTTTCAGCTTCCCTCAGTCACTGGGGTGAAACCAGAACTTTTAGGGCAAGCAAGATGAACACGTAACACACAAGCTGAACTGCATGGTAGAAGCACCCGTTTCTCCATTGATCGGGAGTCCAGGTGGAGGTGTCAGCTTTACTGAGCTCTAAAGTTCAGGGAGAGAATCCGGGTCAGGTGCTCTCCCATCCAGGCTGCCAGCAGAAGTGGAAGCCAGTCCTCGTCAGCACGATTAAACTTTTCCTTTGGCAGCAAAGCCTGGCAAGAGGCGAGCCTCATGACAAGCCTGGTCCTTAAAACCCGTAGGCTGGGATTTTCAGACTACGACGGCTGCTTGTATTCAAACTCAACAGCAGCTGCAAGTGTGAGGCCTCTTAGTCAGGTGCTTAAAGGCAGATAGAAATATTGGCCGGAGTCCCCAAGGAAAGGCAATCTGGCGCTGGCACCTCCCTCACACTTCTGCTGCAGGCACTTCCCTGGCTCTCCAGCCAGCTCTGTTGTGCCTTTCCGTTCATCACCGCTTGGAAACTTCGGCACCCTGCTGTTGAAGTGCTATCAGCCAAATTGTTGCAGACAGCAACTTACTGTTTCTCATTGTGCTTTCCACTTAAATTTCATTCCAATTTGAAAAGACAGCTCTGAAATCCCTCTTTTTTTCCCTCTCAAGTTCATTGGATTGAGCAGGCTTCCCCTCCGCAGCTCCTTGCGCTGCAGTTCTCAGTTTCTGTCTTTGGTTTTCTGACACCATGAACACAGCCCTAAACAAAACCACTTCTGCCTCATGTACCACTTCACTGCAGCAAACAACTGCAACACGGTGACAAAGTGCTTTCCCATCTCACCAAAACCACGTGGTGGCATTTTAATTCAGCTGTGTTTCAAAGTGCTTGATAAATCCTTTCTCACACACCGCTGTTTCCCCCCCAGCCAATACCAAATGAACTGTGCTACGCAGACGGATACCTGACAGGCTCTTTATTTAAGGCTTATACGACACAAAGTATTTTGCAGTCTTCAGTGATTCCTCCCTAAGCCAATTGAACTCGTTGATTCGAAAACTACCTTGTAGTCCTTGCTGACAGCAACTTGACAGAAACTACAGAGCTTACTGCGTTTTGCCGATTTCTCTGTGCGCTCTGTCACTGATTCATTTTGCTGTGCTTACCCACTCCCACATGTTAACAACCTCTAATCAGCACCTAGGATCCTTCAGCATTTGCAGGCACAGTTTTTTTCAGTACAGAAAACATTTCCCATGTAGCTGTCAGAACAGAACTCTGGTTTATTTTTTCCTCTTATTTTTTGGAAAGCAGTACCATGGACAGAATGATCTCACACTAGACATACAAACTTCTCACCTGTCTAAAGAATACTGATGACAAGAAAATGAAAACCAGTGTTACAAAGGCCTTATATCTGTCTTTTTTCCAACAGACCAGTTACTTTCTCCATGACATCCTCTGTACATGAGACTAATTCGTCGTGCCTCACCGCTATGTTCAATCAGGGTATAAATACTCTCTAAGATCTGATCTGGACAGCTTTTTATGCCCTTCTCATTTCAAATTCTGCGTTAGAACCCATTTCTGTAATGATATATACAGAAAAAGAGCTATTCTGTATGTTCTGTTTACTTTCAATTACATCTTATTGAATTAATTTAGTTCTATGAGGAAAGTTGTTCTATCAGAGCATATTTCAGTTTAACCAATAATTTAATGATTGAATGCTTACTGTTGTGGTTTTGTTTAGTGAGGGGGGGGCCTAAGGTGGAAGCTTCTGTAGGAAACTGCTAGAAGTCGCTCCCCTTTGTTTAGTGGACTCGGCCAGGCCTAGGGC
>JAAGAY010009444.1:0-10422 GCA_011801015.1 Ardeotis arabs
TCAAACAAAGCAAAAAAACACTACCACTGCTTTTCACCAAAAAAAAAAAAAAAAAAAAAAAACCTGGCTAAGGCAGCAAATATTTGCATTTAGTTCTCTAACACAGCAGAGTATCCACAATTGAGAACATTATAAAACATATTTCTGGATGACCTAAAATAAACCAGGAAGGTTTTGGTGGGGAGAAGATATGTACACAGAAGATTGTTCTGATTAACACCAAAAGCATAATTTTTCAGCTGTATTTTATCTTGTCCAAGATACATCCATGTGAAAGAAACATCAATTGCTTAAGACTGCAGAGTTTACAAAGCCTTAAGCACAAATCAGACCAAGAGGGGACTGCTGATTCCATTCAGCATCTCTCAGCCTCACACACAGTTAAGATTGTGCGTTATTTTTCTTTTTTCTTGTTGTAAACTGAAATCTTATCCAGTAATACTGCAGTGAAGAATGTGAATGTGCAGGACAGAAGGTATCTGCTGCCATTGTTGCAGCGCCAGCAGTAGCAACATCCACAGAAACGCTCGTTCAGCTGGATTTTTACGGTCACGTCACCCAAGCCCATGTGAAGCTGATCCCTGTGACAAGATGGCCAGCAGCACTCTCAGAATATTTTCAGTCTCCTCAATGTGAATTTTACAGACAAAGCTTCATGAAGACAAGAGGAATGTGCATTGTCTAGATAACACAGAACTGGGATCCAAACCCCACAAGAAAGTAAAGGAAGTCTAGCCATATTTTTTTTGTGTACATGTGTTTCATAAAGTACACTAAGATTTCAAATCCCTGACCCAAATGTATCTTCATTTTTCTATCCGTTTGTATTAAAGTAATAGGAGTGAGGCCAAGTAAGACAAAAATACTTTGAAACCTACCTTTAAATAATGAAAAGTGGCTCAACTTTGTTTTGTTATACAAAGACAGGGAGGAGAAATTTACCTGTGCAGATTTTGTGAATCTAATTTTAGCCCAGACTGGAAAAACTTATAGTTAGGAGGTAAACAGAAGTCATGCAACAGTTAATTTTCTCCTTAAGCATTTAAACACATCCATCATATTCATAATACAGGTACCACCACCATGCCACTTATCTGAATTATCATTTTACATGGATAGAGAAGGTCCAAAACTTGCTCATACAGACGAAATACCAAAGGTACAGGAAGTGCACATTGATTCTTACCTTGGCACCATGCGGAGTTTGACTTTGACCAAAACATGAGATACACACACTGCGGACACAACGGAATGATGCATCTCGATCTCCAACCAAGGAGGGCAGCAAGGCACATCAAGAGCTGCAGTCTTTACTAATGACAAGGAAGGTACTGAAGAGCGGTCCCACAGTACGTCAGCTACTCCAGCGTCCCTGCCATTGCCATGGGCTCAAATCGGCTGTACAAGCACACGACTCTCTCACTGAGAAGTGGGCTGGTTGCCTCACGCTACTGGAAGTTAAAAGCACGTATATATGCAATGACTAAACCATTTCCATCTCACTCCTAACGCAAACTTACATGAGCTCTTGGTAATCTGTTAGGGGACCCACTCTAATGATAGGATTGTTTTAATGGAATCTAGTGGTAAAAAACAGATCAAGCGGAAATGAATGAATAAATATTAATATTTTCTCAATGGAAGAACATTTCTAACTAGGGAATGTCTCTGTATAGACTATGTGGGAAAAGAAATATATTAAAATCAAAGCAAGTACTCTGCTACTTATATCTATGCAAGCACTGAATACATGAGGAAAGCAAAATAAAGCACTGTTCATGAAAGGAGCTTCATCCAGTGATACCGACTACAAAATTTATGTAATAGGGGTGAGTGGGGGGAAGCAACAGCCACACTTGAGGTTAATATACAAGAAACACTTGGAAGCAATTGAGAAGCAGTATCCCAAAGTGTTCATGGAGGTACAAATGAAGAGTTCGATACCTGAAGCCTTTAAGAACTGGGATCTCCTGATTTCTGTGTTTATGTGAGGCCTTCATCCAGATACAGCTTATAAGTAGCTTGGATTTAGATATGTTAGGACATCAACATTTACAGGATATTTTTGACACCATCCCTTTGACTGTTTGGGGTTACTGTCTGTATTTGTTAAAACATTTAATGCTATGTATATTAAAAAAAAAAAGTCTGTGAGCAATAAATGAAACAAAAAAAGTTACTTAGAAAAGTACGGTAACTAATACAGAACTAGCAAGCATCCTCAGGTTTTCTGCTGCCAAGACAGAGCTATCTTCAAACGTTCACAGGCTTCTATAAATCTACAGTCAAGGATACTGTTGCACTGTGAATCACAAAACAGATTTTAAGAATTTATGAAGTTCTTTTCAGTGTTAGTGAATTACTGGCATATTTGGAGAACATGAAATTAACATTCATATACTAATGATACATGTTTTTCTTCTTTCTCTTTGAAAGAAGAATTTGAGGTGCTTCAATTGGGAAACATTTCAAAAAAAAAACTTCCCATTTAAGTTTCCTTCTGGCATATATTCTTACGGATGATACATCAGATCTCTTTAGATTTTCCTTGTTCTGTTATTTCACGTTTTGTCTACATCAAGAAGAGGATCTGTTACTAACATCAGTACCAGCAAAAACATGAAAAAGGAAAGCAAGCCAGGATGTTCGGTATCTTCAAGAATTAAGGCCAGACTCAGAAAATAGTTTCATCAGCCCCTGCACTTCATTAACTTAAGGACTTGAAATATACTTCTAGTAATATGGATTTTTAAAGATTAACTAGAAAAAGAATGGAAAACAGACTGTCTGCACAGGTGAGCTCCATGTCATTACCCCCTACCAATTACTGTGGGAATTCTGGAAGTCACATTTAGTGTTAATTCCCCACCAGATGCATTCTGCTTACTAAGATTCTGACTGATATTTTCAGGCTTCAATTGTTAAAATGAAACCTGCAGGAGATCTCTCTAGATGTGGTTTGGGGGAACACGGTTCTATTCAGAACCATGCAGCATGTGGTTTGGGGGAACACAGTTCTATTCAGAACCATGCAGCATTCTTGAGACAGCAAGAAGCCATTCAAACACAGAATGGCCTGCGCAGAAACATACAACCAGAAAATCCTGAATGACCTCTTTGTCCCAACAAAACAGAGCCAAAAGTGAAAAGCTACAGTTAAAGAACACGCACAGCTACCGCCTGGAAACCCTGAGAGTCTGCAATCCCCATCAAAAGTAACCCAATTCGGCACCTCGAAACGGGTGTGGCAGACGGACAAGCCACAGGCTGATCTCTCACCTCAAACAGAACTGGAGCATCACAACATCTTACAATAGAGTCAGAGACTGGCTGAGGGAAGGGCACTGGGAAGGCAGAACAAGGTGACAGAGATTTTATCATCATCCGCAGGCTGCCCTTGGACACGAGGGTGTTCTGGAATCCATGTGGGGACCCACTGGGTGATGGCTGTTGGCTTAGATTGCTCTCCCTGAATGGGATGAATTCAAAAGCAGCATTATTTTTAAAGTTCAAAGGCTGTTAATGTGATTGAAATAACCTGCCAGTTTACCAATAGTAAATTCAATATTCAGGAGCCCAAGCTTTCAGCTCCTGAAATATATGAGTTGGGGAGAGAACTTAGCGTGTGCAATATTGTCTCAAGTAAGCACTAAAATAACAACAAAAATACTAACACTGAGGGTAGGGGATCTTACTTCCTTAAAGCATTTAAACGTTCACAGTTCACAGCCAGTTCAACACTTTTAAAAACAAAACTAAGCACATTTCTCTTTAAGAATTTATTAACATGGCCTTAGTGTGCTATCTCTGCTTAAATGACTTTACCTAGGTTTTTAAAATTGCTATTTCAAAAATTAGAGTATATGTAGAACAACAGGATTTAACCATCTTCCTATATGTGGTATTACAAAATTATACATGTTGCTTAAATCCATTAAGCGTAAGGCTTGGCTACTGTACATACACCACCTGAGCCCATTACCCTTCTGGAACAGGAGGAAAAGAAAGAGAAAGGAAAATAACCTAGAACATTCTTACAAAACTCAAGGAAAGTCAGATGCACGAAGAAGCCAACTGCTCTTTGTTTCCACCTTATTCCTTTCCATTTTAGATTGTAAATTCTTTAAGAAAAGGGCCATCTTGTCTTTCCAACACAGCAGTGGACACACCACCTGAAGTAGCATCAGCTGCCGCAGAGATATACGGGCAAGCAGGAGAGACCTGGTGGGACAAACGAGGGCTGCAGCCCCCTTCACACCCGTCACTCCCAGTGACTACTGCAGAGAGCATCACTCTGCAGCACCCACTCACGCATTCATCCCGTTATGCACACGGCTGCACAAGCTCCTGTCGGCACAGGCTCAACTGCAGCGACAGCCGTGCCTTTACGGTACTCGAGGTGGTACTGTGGAACCAGTCAAGGAAAACAACTCGTCAAATCCTTTAATTTCTATGACACTAAAACAGTCAACAGGGTAAAAGGTATCAGAGGAACCGGGCCAACAATAAACATCACATTACAGACAGCAAACAAAGCTTCCTGTGAATGCAAAAACTGTTACTCGTACAGTAACCAATACTATTATTTTTCAGCTTAAAGTGATAAGTCTGTGTGCTTTACACTTAGAACTCCCACAATATTACAGTTCTGCCACTGCAGCTAATATTGTGCTACCAACACAGAATAAAGCCAAGAAACGGCTAACTTAAAACATGTAGTTTACATCTATTTTTTGGTCTTGTGTGATATCTAGTTGAAGATGGAAGTGTTTAATGTGCTTTTTGCCTCATAAGAAGTGAGGCAGATGTTAATGTTACTAAGATCAGCTGTATATACCTTGAAGGTATAGACCACCTGACTCTACATGAGTCAAAATACTAGGAATGTATCATAAATATCCATTAATGAATTACCAGTTGCTTGTACTTAAGTGGCCATATGCTTCTGTGAAGAGTATATAGTGACCTATATCTTACACATAGTATATTTGAAAGTAGCATTGTATCTGTAAAGAAGTTTTGCATAAGCGTGTCATTTTCAAGGCCAAAGGTGTATTTTAATGTGGACAGTGTCACAATATAAACAGCTGGTTTCAAAACAAAAACACTGTCAGTAGCTGCACAGGGTAGTTATGAATTTCTCATCCACCATGGACACCACACAGCATCTTAACCATCCTCCACATTTCAGTGTAAAATCTTCACTAATGTAGCCTTAACCCATACACCTCTCTGACTGCAGAATCGGTGGGAACAGGCAAGGCTGTAAAACTCTCTCAAAATAAATGTTAAAGTCTTGTCTGAGACTTGTGTGCTTACCAGCAGGAACTGTCTCTGCTCAATTTAAGTAATTGACCAACTTTCAGAAACTACATACGCATTGTAATCCCATCTTTTTCTGTGTCCTTGGGTGACTGATGCCAGGACAAATACCTCTCCAAAAGCATAAGGAGCAAGACCTACGCTGGTTCACACTCCCTAGATTTACTCCTTAAATTCATTTTTTCAGTTTCACAGAGTGTATTTAAATAACTGTGTGTTTAAAGTTGTCATAGAAATATTTTCATAAAGCTAACTAGCCTCACACATCACAATTCACCAGCCCCATTAAGACACGAGGACAATTTTGGTCACACAATCACTTGCATGGACAAGTGGGCACATTTCAGTTATTTTTAACTATAATGCTAATACATAAGGCTACAAGCTCTGAGAACACCTGAACGACACCTCTAATAATAAATTTCCCAATATTTTAAATGTGAACACATTTTAAAACAACTTTTAATTACAGGTCTCTGTTCTTGCTTGCAGAACTTTGACTCAGATAAAGATTTCTCACTAAAATGTCAGCATTAAACTCAAACAACAGAAAAGATGCTTGTAAATCTTAGTGAAATCAAGCAATTTTACTTTAAGTCTTCCAAGACTCAGTACAACACATCAATAGTCAGTTTAATAAGCCTTGAATTTATACTAATCACACACAAAAAAGTAACTCTCTAGCATCATATTTACTACAGCAGTATTTACATTATGCCCCAATTCAAGTCAGAAAAGGCAGCCAGGGAAAAAAAAAAGAAAAAAAAGAAAACCCAAACAAACAACAAAAACCCAAACTAACAACAACTGAGAAATCCTCGTGTATACTGGAGCTTGATTTTTTAAGCACTCCAGGGGAAAAAAAAAAGCAGCTCTAATTCACACACACAGCAGTAAGGTCTACAGCCCAGAGCAGTTTCTAACACAAGGTTTATCTTATTTTGGAACCACACTGGAGAGCCAGTTGTCACCACCTGATCCCGTGTAAGACCTCAAACTACAAACATACTTGTTTTACAGAAATAGGAAATAAATAGGAACATTATCTGACTCCCTATATAACAGGCACACACTGAAGGTGTCCCATTCCAATCTGTTTGAAGATCAACTATGTTCTGGCAGAGCAGGACAAAAAAGTGCAACCAGATTTTGAATACTTACTTGTGTTTTGGTTAGTGGGTCTTTTCTTTACTGTAAACCGCCTAAAGGATTCCCAAGGCTAAGAAAAATGACGTTACCACCCACTGATGCCATCCTGAATCTCATGCCTCTGGAACAGTTAAACTGTAACACCACAGAAATTCATACTACCAAGACTGAACACACAAGTTTTACTTACCAAGTCACCTATGTCATCTCTATAAGCTTAGAGTTTAATTTACGATATCTACACATATAGGCCTATATACATGTTCATGTGTACATTAAAAAAACAGGCAAGTGAAAGATACTGGATTATGCCACTGAACAGAAATCCTGGTAACTATAGTATAAATTCAGAGAAATAATTTACTTCAAATTAAAGAAGATTGTAAAAAACTGCAATTGCAGCCTCCTAGGCCTGTGCTACTTGCATTGATTACAAGTACTGCTTATACACAGTAGTTCATAAAGAATTTTACAGGGATGCGCTCGGTGGGGTAAGTGACCTCCATGGCACAATAGCTTACAGAACTGTAAGAGCTGTGACAGGGAGTCTACACAGCTTTTTACAAAGCATACTAGGCTCAGATTTAACACTGAAGTTAATCTTCATCTTGTACTTCACTCTATTCAGTAAGACATTGTCTGGCTGCCACTAAAGCAACCTGGCATTTATAGCTAAGAACAGAAAGCTGAAAACGCTGGCCCTCCGAGAAAGCTTCGTGACATTAGACTACGAACAGCCCACTGTATCCAGCATGAAAGGGACTGTGATCTCTACCAGTTACTCTACCAGTCATTTTTAACACATTCCTAGTGGAACTGTTTATCTACTGTCAAGAATACCCAACTCCAGGTATTTTACATCTCCAATAAGGGTCATATAGGGCTTCAAGTGTATCTTTTTTTTTTTTCCCTTCTTTTTTGTTTTAACCAAGTCCCAAAGTTAGTCTTTATAGCTGTGTGTGTATAACACAGGAGGTACTGGGCATTCAAATGGTAGCAGGTTTATATCTAAAGATATGAGACTGTCAACAAATAAAAAGGAATGCATTATTCTCTTCAGCTTCCAGTCTTCAAGGCACCTCCTGCATTAACTTACTGGGAAATAAACAAGCAGACCAAAAGTTCACTGGAAAGAGAAGAATCTGACATACTTAACTTCCTCAGAAGCACACAGCATCAAAAAATGAGATAAGGTTGGACCCAAATTATCAACAAGAAAAAAAAAAAAAATCAATATTAAAATGCTGATGAGATGACAGGAATGCCATGAGGTTGATGTTTTCAGCTCTGTTGATTGCAGGTGATTGTTAATCACAGTGTTTTCTGATGCCCATTTGCAGACGGCTTTGTCTCCGAGTCTCTTGGATTGTTTGACAGATGAAGTTTATCTAATCCTGCAAAACATTACGCAATAAGGAAAAAAAAATCAAGATTCTTCCATGTTTCATGTATACAGCTATTCAAAAGAATACATACAAACGAAATTCTACTTCACATTTGCTAGACCAGAATTGACATTCTAGCTCAGCTAAGAATTACTTCTGTGAAATTCCCTCAGTTGCATTTAAAGTGAGAAAAGTCCACTACAACGGACTCATGCTTTAACAAAGCATGGAAATGAGAGAAGCCATTGCTTAAGTCACAGACTTAGATGTTAAGAATTGAGAAAGACTTGTAATCCTTTACTCTGTCAACCTACAAAGACCAAAATAATTACCTAAGACATTTCTTTTAAACTATAGCATCTTTTTGAAAAGCATCCATTGCTGATCTTAAGATCATTGGTGATGACCACATCATCTCTCTCAACTGTTTACATGTCTAATAATATTTTTATGCCTACATTATTATTAATTTGTTTATCTCAATTTCCAGCCATTTATTCTTATTGTAGAGTTCTCTTCTACGAGTGCTACTTAGAGTCTCTCATCCTGCCCCAAGCAAGTAGTTAAGCTACTCTCTTACAGGGGAAGGTGGGGAAAGATGGTGAGTTTAACCATATTTTATTCATAAGAGGCAAGATGTCAGTCCTTCCTCGCTTGCTACAGTTCCTCTCTGAAGTCTCCTACCAAGTCAATTTAGTGTTGACTATATCGAATGTTTCACTGATGTGCCGTGATGTACCAAGTTAAACTACTTTGCATCACTGGAATTCCAAAACTGACTGCACTAATAACCAAAATCTACTCTATGTTGTATTATTTCTAAGTCCCAATATGACATGAATTCTTTTGGTCACTGGCCTGCAATAGGAATTTACTTTCCACTAATTACCCAGGATGCTCCACCAATCTCTAGTCCTCAGTGTCAGTTTTCAGCATGGGGGAAATGAGCACACAAATTTTGGTTCTTATTCTTTGAATTCCTTGTGACAGTATTTAACAGACATTGTTTGTTATGCGTAGCATTGAAAGCAAATCCAGATTGTGTCAGAAACTTATGTTCAGGATTTATAACTCCCTGCTTATGTCAAATGCAAATCTCTTACCAATTACTCTGCTTCTCTATTTTGATCACAATATTTACACAAAATGAGACAATATGCAAGAGGCCAAACAAATCCCTAAAAAATCCACTAGAATGATGCCACCCAATGACCATTACCCTACTATGCCTGCATTTTGAAGTTTGTTAATCAGCTTTCAACATACATAATTTTTTATTAAACACTATATGTTTAATATAGTAAAGTGGCATGAATTATCAAGAGAGTTATTTTACATCACTGCTTTAAGATAGAAACTTTAAAGTTTTACCAGACGTGTTGCTATAAGCCCATGCTGACAGATGTTAATTTCTTTCCTTCAGAGCTCTGCAACAGCCATTACATTACACAAAGTAATCCTTTTACAGTCAAAATAGTTGCACAAGAAACTACGATTACGCAAGTCAACTGAAAGAGATGAATCAAGGTCTTCTCATAAAATGACCTTAACTAAAAGCTGGAGGATAATGTCAAATCCATCATACTCATATCATGTTTCTGTTTCAGTCAACAATGGAATTTCTCTGAAAATATTTTCAGCATAAAAAGCAATGGACAGATTCACACACCACTGGTCCACTAATCTGTTCCCATGGAGGTTCAAAACTCAACATCAAAAAATCACAGAATGGCTTGTTTTAATCCTACACTACTGGTCATTTTGTATTTCCCTATTTAGCAGGTCTGATTTTAACTTAATTGCCACCAGTAGAGGTGCACTCTATTAAGTTCTTGGATTTTGTTTACTAGGGCCACAGTTCTGGAAACCACAGTAATCAGTGCAGACTAACATAATGACCTTTTAAATGCTACAAACTGAATCCACAGTTATAAACACTGAAGTTTCAGCATCAGTCTTCTCAATTCAAGCAAATACTACTCTAGGTTTCTAAAGAGGTGGGAGCTTCATTAATTAGCAAAGATAAGATGTAGTAACAACACAATCCCTAAATACGTACATTTTATCCTCTTAGTATCAAATATTTTTGAAGTCCTATGGCCAAGAAACATGAATGCATAACTTGAACATCGTTTTGATTATATCAAGTACAGGTGTCACTCAGCCAGTTACTAAGATTCTGTATATTCTGTACAAAGATTTTCCGAACATGTAGGGCTCAAAAAAAAAAAAAAACCAAACCAAAAACATCACAACAAAACTGCTAAGACTTCCACTAAACTATTTTTAGAGAATTTATAAGTTGATTTAAACAAAAAAGTCAACCCACAGGTTGAAGTTTTATTTTGGAATAGTTCCTCAGTAGCAATAAGAATGTTTCTGTGCTCTCTAAAGGATGAGAATCAAACTGCAGATCAATAAGTACACAGACATGTTATTAAGATCAACACTCTACCTTAGCTCTCAACTCTTCCAGAAAACAACACAAAGCCATGTATTCTCACCTTAACTTACAGAAACTTCCACACAAAAAAAAAAAAAAAAAAAAAAAAAATTTTTTTTGAGG
>JAAGAY010009445.1:0-19365 GCA_011801015.1 Ardeotis arabs
CGGCCCCGGCCCCGGCCGGTGAGGTAAGATCAAGCACAGCGTCATAGCTACATGTCACGTACAGTGTAACAGACATTACGTATATGTACACACGTATCAGATTTAGTGTTACGCCTTCTTTCAAGTTAATTCAGAAAAGCTAAAAATGAAGGAATGCACCATTTTTCAGCCCCAGCCCTCCCCGACTGCTTCTGCCCGCTGCCCTCAGCAGACTGCAGCTGACCTGTGCGGCCCCTTGCAGCACCTGCGTTTTTCAGAAGCGGACATTTGGACAAGGATTTTGTGGAAGCCCATGAGCTGGACCTCCGAGGCTGCCCAGCCCGGGACCAGACAAGAGCCGGGGCAGCGGGAAGCAGGCGGCTGAGCGTGCGCGTAGGCCTAGGGCGAGCAGAGACGCTGCAGGAAAGATAGCAACTGTGCTAGTTTACAGGCAAACTGGAGTCCTGCGAGAGAAGCAAGCAGTATAATATGAGCAAATGGTGTTTCTAGGCGCTGCACAGAGGGGAGTACCAAAGTGCCAGGGGGCCGTGCAGGCGGGGCGTCAGGGTACCATACCGCTGAGGGCCCAGGCACCGCTGAAACCCAGCTAACGGATAACACTTTCTCCTGTCTGCCTGAAAAAAAAACTTTTTGAAGAATTTGGTGTAGCTCTTAAAGGGTGTTGATGCAAATGTTAAGTTTACGAAATGAAGTTACCTAATGATGCATTGATTTTATTTTACCCCCTGTAATTGCTTAGCAGGACTACAGTGATGCCACGCGCCTGCGCCCAAAGCTTCTGTATTGACCTGTCAACAATACTGCAGCACATCTCTTCAGCAGTCCGGCCTACTTCTTCCAGTACCTCCAGGGGGCCTACAGGAAAGATGGGGAGAGACTCTTCAGTAGGGCCTGTTGTGACAGGGAGAGGGGTGAAGGTTTCAAAATAGAGGGAGGTAGATTCAGACTGGACATAAGGAAGAAATGTTTTACACTGAGGGTGGTGGAACACTGGAACAGGCTGCCCAGAGAGGTGGTGGAAGCCCCATCCCTGGAAACATTCAAGGCCAGGTTGGATGAGGCTCTGAGCAACCTGATCTAGTCGGGGATGTCCCTGCTCCTTGCAGGGGGGGTTGGACTAGATGACCTTTAAAGGTCCCTTCCAACCCAAACCATTCTATGATTCTACTTGTAGCTGACGAGATTTGTCTTCTAGTTTCTATACCAAGTGTCTATAGCAAGAACTTAACTTACGTTAAGTTCATAGAGCTCGCTTCCAGAGGGCAGAATTTTCTAAAGATACACAGTTTAATTCTGTGGATGGGCAGACAAGCTGAAATCATTACATACTTCACCACATTCTGTTCCAAATTCAAAGAGCTAAATGCATGTTTACATGTCAATGAAAACAACCCCCAAATAACTCCGAATTTCAGCAAATGATTCTGTAATTACCGAACCACCAAGATATTTGACTTCTCATCTATGTCCACATCTTGGAGAAAGAATGAAAAGTAACATAAAAAAATATTAGTCATAGTGCTAAAGGCACTACTAAGAGACTTGATGAAATCGTAATATAAAATAATATGTAAAGTTCTGTAGATAAAGTATGTAAGTTACCTAAGTTAAGAACAAAGAGATTGTTAAATCAAGTCCTTGCTATCAGAGACAGATCTTACCAGAACGTACATTGCAAGTGTTCTGACAATCATGAGGTCATAAAAACACATACTACTCAAAAACATTTGCACACTTAATTAGATACTTTAAAAGGGAGAGGCCAGGTTCAGGCAGACCATAAATGTAGAAAGCTCATAAAAACACACCATGTTCCATCATAATTACTCTTTTTCTGAAACACCTTCTAAATTATTTCATTAACATTTATTGAAAATACATCATTTTAAACTAGCACTACTGCGTGACAAGTTGTATTTTACTACTCTGTCACAGTCTTACAATAGATCTACTGAGACTCTAACCAGTATAGAAAAAAAAATAGTTAAAAGCAAATGTAAAACTGGTTACCAGAGAAATCTAAGAATATTTGCTGTTTTTAAGAGGAAACTAGCACAGGATCAGTGTTGGTTTAGGGCTCCAGCCACACCCCAAACTTACTTCAGTTAAGTTCAGTACGATGAGCTTATTGAATATGGTTCTAGCTGTAGTTTTACAAAAACACAGCACAGTGCGTGATTTAGGTACCCGGGACTGTCGCACGGAGCACCATGAAAACCCTGACGCCAGTTAACAATAAACCCAAGTAAACACTTGTGTTGCGCAAACCAGGTGTGACTTGAACGGGCGTCTCCAAACGCCTGCCCAGACGATTTCCCAGGCCACCGCCAGCGAAGGCCGCAGTCCGGGCCTGAGGCCGAGCACGGGCAGGCCCCGGCCCGCAGGGCCCTGAGCCACCATCCGCGGGTGACCTTTTCCACCCGCTGCCTGCAGACCCAACAGTCTCCTAAAACGCCGTCCCGGCTTTACTCGCATCTATTTAAGAAGCGACTGACTCCGAAAAGAACAAACCACACACCCCACGGGGCGCGCGCTCACACAGAGACCCGGCGGGAGGAACCAGGCGGGCCCGCCCCCGAAGGAGAACGGCGCATGCTCCTTGCCCGGCAGCCAATAAGGGAGAGGCCGCTAGCCTTGCCTCGCTCTGGTATCGTCCGGAGCCAATCAGAGCGCTGAGTGTTGTGTGGCGGAAGTCGGGTCTCGGCGGGTGCGCGGCGCCATGGCCGCTGGCTCTGTGGTGGCGCTCGGGCGGGCGCTGGAGGCGTTGGGTGAGGGAGGGGACCCAGGGGGCAGCCAGGGGCCAGGGGGGCTTATCCAGGTCCGCGGGATGGGGTGCCGGGGGGAGCGCGGCCGGCCGGAGGTGCGGGCTCTGCCCCCTCGTGAGGGGGGCCGCCCCTTCGAGCCACTCCAGCCAGGGCCCGGGGCGAGCCGTTCCCGGTGGGTCCTGGCAAAGGCTTCTGGTGGGCCGGCGGGGGGTGTGGGGGGGATGGACGGACTTTCCTGGGCCGTGGGCTGCCCTGGGGGCTTCGCTGGCAGGAGGCTTCCTGGATGAGGCAGCGTAGCTTTGGGGAGAGCAGCGGTGCTGCGTTGCTGGTGCCGGGGGGCAGCACTGGGCATGGCCAGCTTCCCCATAAGCTGAGGGGCTTGGTGCAGATAGTGCTTCACGGGTTCGGGGGCGTTATTCAGGGCTGTCAAACTGTGCAGTTGCATAGACTCAGTCTGGGGCTCTGAGGCCTTACGGAGTCACTCCTATTAGACTTGACTTGGGATGCTGAGCAAGTTAATGCAATTCAGGACAAACTCTCTTAAAGAGAGCTTTGCTTTTAAGGAAAACACATGCTTGACGACCTAGGAATTCTTCAGAGAGAGATTAGATTTGTTACTATACCATCTTAAGAATTTGCTTCTGATCACTGCTGCGTGTGTTTTTTAGATGTTGGTGGTGCAGCAGATAAGATTAATTTAATACCTCAAGACTTTTTTGCAGAACTGGTAAGTAGGGTGATAAATGGGATGTGGAAGGGCTTCTGGTACCCTTTGATTCTAGGAAACCTTTTTGTTCAAGCTCTTCTGGTTTTTGTCTGTTGCAAAGGGAATCTTATGTATGCAGTAACTGAGATTTACGTGACTCATAAAATGGACCAGTCCTGCTCAGAGAAATAGGATTGTTTTAAATATATGTTTCTATCATGGAAGAGTTTTGAAAATGTATTTTTGCTAATACTCAGCTAGCTTGCCTAGAAAACATTCAGCTTCTATTTGCTGTAGTGTGCACTTGAACAGGATGACTGTTAATTAGTAAGAAAATGGTATGTTAAGTAGGAATCACTAGTGAGGTAGTAGCTAAAAGTTTTGAGTGAGTTTATTTAGATTTCTTGGATTTGATGTAATTTTTAAATCGATCACTTCAATGACTTTATTCTTCACGCTGCATTTAAAGCATCCTCCTGTTGTCAATTTCTGCATTAACTAGTCTTTTTTGTTTTGTAATCTCCAAGTATTCAAACTAACTTTGTCTTGTATATTAAAATATGCTTTAAGAATATTTTCAAACTTACTTTCTTTACAGTGTGAACAAATAATTCAACATCTGAACCATAAGATCCCAGGTGTAAATACAGCTGAACTGTGTGCGGTAAGTTTGGATATTAGCACTTATAAGCGAGTATAGTAGCTGGATATGCCGTGAAGGATAGATTCCTTAAGTCAATTTTTTTAGAGTGTGTGTGTGTATATATATATAAAGAGGGTTTTTTAATTAATGCATGATATATTATTATTTGTAATTGTTTGAACACTTTGTTTCTAGAGAATTCAGACATCTGGGATTGAGATTAATGTTGGTGACCTGGCAAAAATAACTAACATTGTTTCCTTTCTATTTAGGTAAGCACAAAATACTTTACTTTGCCTCATATCGTTTTTCCCTCCACGCCAACTGAATAGTGGTATTAAAAAGTGATGTCAGATGTGGGTATAAAATGAACTGATTTGGGAAAAGAGCAAAAGTTTGTAACTCAGCACACAAAAAAATAACTTAGTTTACATTTTTAAAGTTGAAAAATATGTAGGTAATATATAGACTAACTTTTTGTAATAAAAAAATCTAAAGAGAGGAAATTGTTTTAAGATCCTTTTTTATTTTGCCAGTTGTTCTAAAGCTCACAGACAGGAAGTTAAGCTCAGTTCTAATGCTAAGTCAGCTAGGCCTTTGCCTGGAAGTGTGCTTCTGGTTTCTTAGAGATTAGAAACCAGCATTTATGCCTGTTTGAAAGGCACACAGTTTTATAGTGTTGAACTCTGCTGTGATAAAAGTAGAGTTTTTAGGTAGTATTTTCAGCTGCTGTTTTGCTGGAAGTTTTTTTCTGTTTTCAGAAAGGTAAAATTTTCAGGATCTTGCTTGGTTTTCTTAATATCTAGTATCTAAACATTTTACGTAACATCAATATGAGTCAAGAAAATAGGCCAGTAGAAATTTAACATACTCCTTTTTACTCTATAAAATATAAAGCCTTAAATTATATTAGACCACACTACTTGGAGGACCAACTCTTTTCAAATTTTTTTAATGTCTCTAAGAGGAGTGGATCTGCATGAACAAACCTAGAGTGGGGAATTTTTTTTTTACCTGTTTCTGTAGAGGAAATCAAGTGGCAATTTTCCTCTAGACTTGCTGCCTTGAAAAGGATTTATCGCATCATTTGAGTCCTCTTAGTACCAATTATACCATTACCTAGAGGTCCTTACTTGCCTTTTTGGTGACACTTAAATTACCTCTCCTAAATGTTTAATTAAACTGCCTTGTTTCTAAAGTAATGACATTGTTTAACTGCTGTATGCACAGAACTTTAACTGAATTATACCTTTTTTTTTTTTAGTTGCAACAGCACTTGGAGGCTGTGATTATTTTTCTTTTAACGTTACAAGTTGTGCAAGTCCAGCAAAGCTTAGTCTCTGCCTATTAAGGCACATTAAAGCTTAAGTCATGTTGTTTTTTGCATGTGGCTACAAAAGATTAGTAAAATATTCTGGAAGGAAAAATCACAGGCTGCCTAATTATTGTAAAGTACATAGAAACTTAAAGCAGAAATTTATAAATGTGTACTTGTGGTGAAGTGATATATTTTATTAAATTCTTGGAGAATTAAATTGATGCAGTGTTCTCTGGATATACCTATAGCACAGCAGCCCGAAACAATCTCTCTACGGAAGAACTTGTCACCACCTTGGGCAATGCAGTCAGCACGCTGCCAAAACATGCAGTTCAAGTTATTTGTCACGTATGGAATGAGCAGGGCAAATCCATTAGTGTGTCAGAAGATGAACAAAATACGACCACAGTGGGGCAGGTAACTGAATGACAAAGTGCAGTTGAGCTAACTATTGACTCTTCAGAAGTGTCAGTGCTTCATTGTGTGTGTTGTACTGTCAAGATGGTATCTTGACTGCCAAAAGCTTTCCTATATATATGTTGCCAAATGTCTACCTGGATAAAGAAGCATATATGATAAAGGTTATCTAAATGCTGACCAGTTTTCTAATATTGTTGTTTGGATGATAAATGCACATTTCATACCTCTTTAGAAATTAGTGCTTCACAGTAATATTTAGGCAGTGAGTAGGCACAGTGCTATTAGGCAGTGAGACTGCCACTAGTGAGTGGCAGTCAGCGTGGCAGACAATTGTATTAGCTGTTTATGTAAATCAGTTTTAAATGTCATTTGAAGTGTTCTTTAGAGTTTGTGACATCAGCACTTGATTGTTTTATTCTTTGTCTCCCTACATTTTAAACTTTTAAGATACTTTCTGTCAATTTCCAGCATTCCCTTTTTTCCTTTTTGAAAAAAATAAGTGTGTATTTGCATTTTCAGATCTCTTTTCCGAACAACCACAGTTTAAAAGAGTATGGAATTAGGGAAAAAACAAATCTTTGAGGCTTGAAAATAAGCTTAACTTCTTTATTCAACAGTTCTGCCTATCATAAAGGCTAAAAATGTTAACTTACCTGTCTGAAATGTATTTATGATCTACTTTGAGTTATCTAAAATACAGTTATGAAATGTTTTCATTTTTCCATTATTGCTATTATAAATTTTTTGTGCACTGTCTGAGGTTTTTATCATATTTCCACTTGATTTAGAAACTTTTAAAAAAAGAAGTGGCTCAAGCTTCTATTACTAGAACTTCTTTAAGTAGACTGTACTTGAATATTGACAGTATTTGAATAAGGAAAACAGATTAAGTGAAATAACTTGTTAGATTTATTCCTCCCCCCCTTAAACGGAAGAGCAGACAATTCTGTATTCACAATAATATCTGAATGTGTATGTTTGTATCCCATTTGAGTAGGAGCTCTAGATGTCCTATATTGTCTGTAAAACATCTGTCCAACAGAATAGCAATGGTAGGCTAGATCTTTCTTTAACACTTTTCCAATGATGTTCTTCACTGTAGTTTGTAGATCTTAAATGGAAACTGGGAGTTGCGATGAGCTCTGACACCTGCAGGTCTCTGAAGTATCCTTATGTTGCAGTGACGCTAACAGTGGCAGACCCTTCAGGGCAAATAACAGAGAAATCTTTTGAAATGACGATACCACAGTTCAAGGTCTGTAATCACTGTTACTCGATTCAGTCTTTTAAAACAACAGTGACATTATAAAGGAGCAACTGTATACCTTGATGCATATGTTGGTGGTGGTTATTTACTAATACAGTCATTCAAAGATGAAGCAGTTAATAATTATTTGAAACACTGAAGCTAAATACTTATTTCATAGCATTTAGTTCTTCATCACTTATCCGAAAATGTTAATTTAGCAGTACTTAATCTGTTCTCTTACAAATAATCTAACAACTGATGATGTAAAGACTTTTACATCTTCCTTGGCAGCTGTCACTCTACCTTACTAGAAATGGATGGAATATTCTAAATCTATGGAACTGTTCCCCAGCCTCAAAATCTAAAACTTGGGTTAAGCCTAACATTTGCTAATGATTAGGAATGGAGGTCAGCCTGCTTTGTCACTGGCTCTTCATTGCTATGCTTTAATCTATAAACTTATATAACTTTGCTTAATTTTGCATAAATGTGGCGCTTCTGTTGTCCTATTTAAAGGGCAAAAACATCACTTAGAATATTGTACAAGCTTACATATAAATAAATTATTGGAGTTAGACTGAAAGGAATTTGAGAAAGATGTTCTGAATCCTTTGGTATTGTGAAATGTATTCATTCTGCTTGAAAACTATTTAATAATTTGCTGTTCAACTACTATAAGAAATGAATGCTATACTTGAGAAGCCTGGATTATTTCAGCTGGGAATAGAAATGTGCATGAGGAGCTGTTTTGGTGTGGTTTTTTTTGTTGTGGTGTGAGAGCTACTTTCTATTTTTCTTTCATAGCATCTTCCCCTATTAATGAGCAAACCCAAGCAAATAAGGCATCGCCTCTGTAGATTTAATAATGAACGTGCCCAAATGCCAACCAGCCCCCCCAAAAAAAGCAGAATATTTCAGTTGAAGCTGCAAATTATAACTGGAGGAAAGAGGGCATTTGAGAAACATGGACTGTGATTTTTGTCTAACATGCTGGTTTGAACTATAGTTTGAGCTTTTCTTCAAGCAACTAAAATTTATCTTAACTCTTGCTTTTTAGAACTTCTTCAGACAATTCAAGGAAATGGCAGCTGTCCTTGAAACAGTTTGAGGAGAACTCTTTTTTTTTACACTGAAACTTCGGACAAACTTAGATCAAGTAAACTTTCCATTCTATACAGGGAATAAAGTGCCATTGTTCAGCAAGGTATGTATCCTTGTCTTTTTCACAGGTATTTGTCAGCATCACCCTTGCATTGCTGTGAAGATTTCTTCACTTTTGAATACTTGAAGCCAGCTCTGCAGTGCTTGTGAAAATACGTTCAGCTTTGTTCATCCTGGTAGACAAAAGATCAGGATGTGTACAGAGAAGCATCACTGTAGACTTTCTAATATCCAAGAGTAAAGAACTACATGTAAGAAACTACATATTTAACTCTGGAGTGCAGAAAGACACCTGAGAATGTTGACTGAGAAGACACTGAGAGAAGTGCAGATCCCATGTTACCAGTCTTGTCTGTAAAATTGAGATGCGCTTGGACTCAACAATATTAAGTACAAGGAGTATATGAAGTTACACATAACAAGCATACAGTTATTCCTGAAGAATAGCAAAGTCAAGTAGTTTAGTTGCAGGTATTTGCAGACCTAGCTTCCAGTCTTCTTTTAATAACTGGAGAATGTACTGTTCCTAACAGCTTGTTTATTTCAAATACTTATTTCCCATGACCTAGGCTTATAAAAATGGAGTTAATGCATTAAGCTTTTCTGCAGACCCAAAATTTATTCTCTGAAATGAAGCCCAGAGGGTAATTTTAAATAAAAGTAGAAAGGTGAATTTAATTAAAAAGTATTTTAATATATTTTTTCCTTTGCATTTAATCCAGCTCTAATCTGTAGCACTCTGCTTGATATTCTAATCAGCAGTCTGCTTTCTAATTAAATTAAAATATTGGTGTAGTTGCCTCACTCCAAGCTCTGAACTAGGAAAGTCAAGAGGAAACTTGAAAATTCAGGCTGAAGTGTTAGCCAAGCACATCAGAGAAAGGAACACATGAAAATTCAGCAGGATTTCTTTGCTTCTATTGTGTGGCAGGAATCCACTGGACTGTGTTGCGCATGCTCACTCTCGGAGAATGTCCTAACCAGAAAGATTTTGACTTTGATTCTGAAGAACAGGTGCATTTCCAAAGGGAGAGTGATAAATCAAGCATGCTTGCATGCTTCCTTTTTTGTTGTTGTTGTTTTGTTTTTTTTCTTGTATTTTCCATAAACAAAACACAAACTGCAAATTCAGTGGGATGTAATAAAAACAATACTGTTGCATTTCAAGATGTGCTGGTGGTGTGGTAGAGCAAGTAAATCTGAAGAGAGACAATTCGTACTGATAAGCAGACTGAAGTTTAATGCTGCAACTTCAGAATGGTGGAGACTGAGAACCAGTTTTGCTGGGACAGATCCTCAAGTGATTTCAGGCCCCTTTAAGTGAGAACATCTACATTTCTACTCACTTAGACTTTTTAATTTAGGGTTTGTTTTTTTTTTTTTGTTAGAAGCTGACTGAAAGTCATTGATGCAGGTTCCGAAAGTCATTGGTGCAGGTTATGCTTGCCTTTTTGCGTTGTGAAAATAAACTGCAGCACATTGTGCATATTGCATAATGCAATACTTTCAGTAGAGAGAGATACACCTCCACTATTTTGGCATTACGCATGGTGCCTAAAAACACTTGAAACTGCTTAGAAGCACAAATAAGTGCAACAGTGTTGGCTTTAAAAAAAGATAGTAAAAGTTTTAGGCCATGGCCATTGATCCGGATGATACTTCCTTTGTGCTGCTGAAGTCCAAGGTGTTCGCTTTGTGGCTGGGGAGAGCCGACTGCTCTTTTCTGGGACCTTCTCAATGTAGTGTCACAGAATGGTCTCAGGAACAGACTTTCCGTTGGCCTTTTCTCTTGTCTGCCTGTAAGGGCTTGGGGCTGAAGATAGTGCAAAAAATCCTCTCTGTACGTGGAAGTGATGTCAGCAATTACTTTTTTTTTTATTTGCAGAAGTTGGAATGTAAGGCTGCTGTAACTGGAAAACATTGTCATGCTTTGGCCTAGTGAACTAATTGGTTTACATCAATGCAAGATTTCCAGAAAAATAATACTTTTTTTAGTAAAGCTTGAGCCTTACAAATACTTCCAGTTTGTTCTAATGCACTTAAGTTCTCCATATAGCTGGAAATATTTGTGCCTTCATTGGAACTGGATGGAAAGGCAGATTTAATTAATCATGTCTTAACTTCTAGAAACAACAACTTAGTAGATGCTGGAAGGTAATGAGGAAACTTTCAGTTACCATTTTTACTTGGTCCATCATCAAGAAGAGAAAGTTGGCAGCCTTTGAAAAATTTAACTTATATTTTGTCAACTCAAATATTCTAGTAATACTAATGAATATTTTTGAAATGTCCCTGAACTCCCTATTGTAACTCTGCCTGGAAGGTGCCTGGACATGTGTGCTCTACTGGTTTACTGTCTGAGAATTTTCAGATGTGTTTATGGACATCTAGGAGATGTGATAAAAAGTTGGCTATGTACTCAAACAAGATTTGTCCTGATTGCTATCAGTAGGAATTCCTATACTGAGTAATGGAAGAATTAAGTACTTTACTTTAAAAAAAAAAGAAAACAAAACAACCCAACAGCCTAACAGTTTGCAGAGTAGCAATATTAACATGTTCAAACAAGCCATTGAATTGTTTGTCTATATGTGCAGAAAATAGATCTTTTCAAAGAGAATCAGGAGTCCTTGTGTGTTACTAATTCTTCTCGTTGATTACATGAAAGTGTATAACATGAATATTTTTGTAAGTCCACAAACAGTCATTAAACATACAAGTAACAAAGATAAAGATGGTCTGTCTTTTGTTTTAAGCCTAGTGCATGAAAGTTGGTCTCATAAATACTGTAATGGGTAAATTTCAGGATTAGACTATGACTAAACTTCTTTCCTTATTAAATTAGGATGAAGTTCAGACATATGCAGTCTTTCTCTGTGATGGGGTACCGAGGAGCTGAGGGATAACTACAGACTGCAAGGAGTATTTGTATCGATTACTTACAGCTGGACAAAATGTTGTACTGAACCAGCAAAAGACAGAGGACATATGTGATTAATGAAATTTTGCAGAAAATTGCATTCAAGTGGTTTTCTGTCCTTAACTGTATTCAGGAGACAAGTAAACTTTTTTTTTTTCCCCCCCAACATTTGCCTGTAACAAGGCAAGAGGAAGGAAGAGGGGAGGAAAAAGGGTCTTACACAGTAAACAAAGCCAAGGGAGAGAATGATGAAGGAACGTACTGGGAATGACTGTTGTCTTCATTATGTGACTGCTGGTTTTTTTGTGTTGGTTTTTTTTCCACATTCTAAACCACGTTTTTAAATTTTGCATATTTATAACCACATTTTAAAGGTGTGTAACCTTGTTGTTCACTGTGAGCCCATCCCTCTTTATTTTTTACCTTCCTGTTTTCAAGCCTTTGCACTCTATTTGAACAGCTGAAGATAGATTAGCTTGGACCAATTAAAAACAAAGGTAGAGAGATGATAAATTGGGGGAGAGGAAGAATGTTGTTTCTTCTTCCTGCTTGCCCTATTCCCTAGCATATTTGAGTGTTTTATTGCTCTCTTAACTATGGGTATAATGAGAGGGTAATTTCCAGACCTTTGCAGAGGCACGCAAGGTTTTTCTGTTTAGCCCTTGCGGGTACTAGAATAACACACAGAAGTGCCAGAGTCATTTAATCTACCTGCAGCAAAAAAAAAAAGCGCCATCTTTGAAGAACTTTTGCAACGGGGGGACGACTTAAAATTCAGCAGCTTCTATCCTATCCAGTACCCTGTGATTGATGATGGTAGTGCTCATTTCTCAGAGAGACTTTTAGTAAAATGTCATATGCCTGTTGTTTGGGCTGCTAACGTACTGGGCATTTACTCAGGAAGCTGGATCTCTGTGGGCGAGTACGTGACATGACACAAGCACCTCAGCCTGGGTTGAGCTTGCGTGGTATGCTGTTACCAGTCCTCCCTTCCTGAGGCTCAGCCACCTCATAAACAACTAGATTTGCTTGTCACCCTGCACTTTTGGCCAAATGTTTCCTTCACTTGTGCTTCTACCGTGCAGCACTGTCCATACATACTTACCCAGTTCCACTCTTGGTGCTTGAGTGCATGAGGGTGCGTGCATGTCAGAGCGATGACGCTCAGCACTCCTCATACCCAGTCCTGGGTCCTTTGAAAGACTTCCCCACTCTCATTTCCATGGCTTTTCTGAAAGATGGTAGAAAAATTACCTGCAGTTTGAACTGAGTTACCGGGATATGTCTGTTAATTACTTATGATTTTGTGTCACTGAGAAAGTAAGGAAACTGAGATTGCTGATGTCCATGAAGGCTAATTTTAGCGGGTTTGGGTTTCCTCTTCCCTGCACTGCATTTTCCTCTTCAGCTGCCCTAACTTGAGAATCATTTCTGTTCAGTATGTGTAGGTGCCAGAGTTTCCAAATACTCTGTTAGTGCTTATATTACAAATATTGTTGTATTTATAAATTGGAAATTTCAGTGTCAGTTTTGTTCTTCACGCATTGAGCTTTGGAACAGTAAGCTTTAATATGCATGTTAAAAAAGAAAGAAAATGCTATTTCATGCAGTAATTTTCTGTGCTATATAGTTAGAGGAATTTGTCATTGCATTGGTCACCAGGTGGCACTGCTACATGCAGTCATGATAGACGGTCATCCTTTGAGAGCATGCCTGACAAACTGGGTGAGGACTCTGGTTTTCTCCCCTGTGTGGCTTGTATCTGGAACTGTATCCGTTCATGTCACCCTAACTTCCATCCTACCTCTTACATTCTAGGGAAATACCCAAATTTCTGTGTTAATTATTAAAAATATGAGTGTAAAGATTTCCAGTGACATAAAAAACATTTTAATATCAATATATACTGTACGTTGTATCTTTGCATTAGCTTAAAACAGTAATTTAATTATTCTCACATTTCTGCCTTACGACTTGCTCTTTAAATAGTATCATGTTACATTTCTATTGGGGCCTAGTCTCATTTTTCATTTCTTTTCCTGTTTATACATCTCTCAAATAGATTTTTCTAGAATCATAGAATGGTTTGGGTTGGAAGGGACCCTCAAAGGTCATCTAGTCCAACCCCCCTGCAAGGAGCAGGGACATCCTGGACTAGATCAGGTTGCTCAGAGCCTCATCCAACCTGGCCTTGAACATTTCCAGGGATGGCGCATCTACCACCTCTCTGGGCAACCTGATCTAGATCTGTATCTTGTTCATAGAATAAGAATTTGCAATTCGCTATCCAGGGTTATCAGGCAGTTTAACCACTCTAAAATCCTGCTTCCATGTTTTGTTATGCAGCCTAATTTTCAGTGTCTTAATGCCACGCTTAGGAATACACTTCTCTGCCACTGAAAGTGTCCCTGTTGCTTAATTTCCCCGTGAATTACCTCTGAATCTGAAAAACAATGTTTCATTGTGCTTGGTATTAAAAATACTCATCTGAGAGCTTGGCTAAATTAAAGCAAGACAGGCTTCCTTCCCATTGATGCTTCTGAACCAACAAGTACTGGATGCTGCAACCACACATGAAGCTTGAGAGGGGTTTTAAAGTTTACATTTAAAACGAGAAGAAGAATGTAAGTACAGGTCTCACATGACCGACCGGTGTGCTGTGCAATGCTGCTGCTTGCTGTTGGGAACGTGGGAAGACAGGAGATGCTCAGCAGTCGACAGGGTCAAGACAACAGATGTCGATTTACCTAGGAGAGAGTCAAGGACGATGAGAAAGAGGATTAAGGGGTTCCCATCTGTTTGAGGTTGTTGGGTTTTTTTGGCAGCTACGCTGGCACCGTTCTTGGTATTGTGTTGGTAATACAAGTGCCCTGTTGTTCATGGTAAGCTGTACCTTCTCTTACCAGACATACAGTACTGAGTTGTCAAGTTGCAATAGCATTTTAATAGAGATAAACTGTTAAAGTCTTAATACTATTTGCATTTTCCTCTTGAACAGATATAATTTGTACAGGTATAATTTGTACAAGAGTACTTTGAAGTACTCTTGCCATCCAAAGCATCTCTATTCCGTATTATTTCTGCACTCTACTACAGATCTGCTAACCTTTCTAGCCTGTAGTCCATCCTTTGTAGTAATACATTTGTGGAATAATATCAAGATGTTCCTTTTAACTTTGCCAATGACAAGAAATCCTGTCTTAGTTTCCATTTCTGGGGAGTTGCAGGGGACCAGGATCCCTTCCAAATCACAAAACGAAGTAGAGGTAGTGGGCACTGTCAGGGAGAGAAGTGGACTCCAGCAGCTGCAGTACTCTCTTTTTCCTCATTTTTTTTCTCCTCTTTGTATATTACTGCAGTTGTCAGGGAATAGCAGCGAAGTAAATGTCTCGTTTATATAGAAGCAGAAATAATTTGGAATGTGGAAGTTCTTGTTGCAGAAGTTGTTCTATCTCCTGCAATAACTAGCTTTGCAACTGGCTTGAACTGCTAACAGCCACCAAACTATTAATCTCAACAACAGGCATTTTACTACGCTGATCTGATACTCTTTTTTGGGAGGAGAAACCTAAAAAAAAACCCACCAAATTGCAAATGTTCCCACCTTTGAAGATGCTATGATCAGACATAAGCACACAGGACTCAAGATTAAAAACTTAGTTTTGAACAAAAAGCATCTTTGTTCTTCACTGGATTCGAAGTCTGCTGTGCCAGAAAGTTTAATGGGATGACTGTTACATGAAAAAAATTACAAAAATAAGAATCTGTTCCAAAATCAAATGCTTCTTTGAAGAGAAATATGGTAATCCAATGCATTGTCCCTCTTAATCAGTGCTACATTAAATTAAATAATGATATGCTGAACAGAAGACATAAAATGCGGTGGGTCGCTTTAAGTTCTAGAGATGTTTATGAAATTTCTACCTAGGGATTATTCCCTTACAAACTTTGCTCATTCCAGTTCCCTTAAATCTGTTTTGGAGTGGTTCTTATTGGCAGGACAAACTATAATCTGTCATTACGATCAAAAAAGATTAGTGCCATTTGAGAAGAAACAAACAAACAAAAAAAACACAACAAACCACCCAACTCCCTATTGGATTACTTTTTCAGCATTATTATTGTGTACAAATTGCAGTGAGTGTCTCCCGCTGCTGACATGTCTCCACAAGACTGGCATGTCTAAGTCAAAGCTTTGTCATTACATTTTAAATGATAATAGCCTCTATACATCCTGCAAAAGACACAATTTTCATTATTTCTAGAGATGTTTTTACACACTCAGTAGAGGAGGCATCAGAGTTTCTCTAGCAGCTAAAGTTTAAAGCTTTGGTAATATGCCCAGTCTACTCAACTTACTTTCTAATACCTCAATTTTATTTCCAAAACTTAATTCATTAGAGTCTTCAAATAAGACCAGGAAGTTTAAATCAATAAAATTTCCTAAATTTCTAAAAATTTATTTTATTTTCTAAAGTAAAAATGTCTGTATCTCAGATCTTACTAAAAGGTGATCTGAGAGTAAAATAAAATTTGACGCGTTAAAAATAATGCAAATGCGGTAGTGGACCTTGAAATCTCAGAGAGTTAAGTGACAGCATTCTTAGAAAAGCAATAGGGTGAGAAGCAATTCCAGGTATGGGGCATATTACTGAAATAAAAGTACTCTAGTCCAAGGTGGTTGAAGTTATGCATAAATTACGGAATTGTAAAGTCAAGTCGACAGCTCCTCTAATAACTTAATATTTTTTCTGCAATTAAAATTGTGGCTAGAACCCTTAAGGGGATGGATAATTACTAGCAATTAACAGTCTGATCATGTGAGATGCTGAGGTCTCTCCATTCCTGCAGAAATTACTGAGAACTGTGGTTGCTTACCATTTGGCAGGTTTAAATCCTTTAACACTGCAGACGAACTGATGATCCAGATATGATACATGAAATGGCTGCTGTGGTGCCATGTGTAGAAACAGTATACATTATCAAGGTATTGTCTTAATGAACAAAACATACTTCCTTTAATAAACAGAAGGAAAATATACTTACCCATTTTATTTGGAAAAATCACCTTTACAGGTAGTCCTCCACCGACAAGCACGTTGAATCAAAAATATTCAGAGGCATTTACTTACATTTAGTTAACTGTATCCATCTTTGGTCAAATACTTCAATAGTGTACCTTGTTTTGAAAGATTTTGCATCTAATGTCTATTTAGTCAACAGAAATCAAAGGCAGCTTATCAGCAATTCAAAAAAGTCTGACTGGGTATGTGGTCGGTTTTATTTGACCAAGCGAATATGTATTTGCAGCACATCATACGGCAATTATTGAGCACAGTACTTTACATACTTTAGATCTTCCAGGACAGTTTTTTTCTTTGAATTCTGCAATTTGTTTCAAGAAGCTTGGCCAATAATAATAATAATTAAAAAAGGATTTAAAAAAAAAATTATGGCCTCTCATCAGAAGCTTTGTCTGTCATGTCTCTGCATAGGTGCTGCATTTACACTTCTTTCCATTTGGGATGACCTGGAGAGAAACTGCTCTTCCATCAGGAAGGGACATGTATTTTCACAGCTCTGTGGGTAAGGGCTATGGAAAGTTGCTTGCTTTTCTATCCCAAAGTTCCTGATTCCTATTAACTGAGCTATAAGGATTATATAGTTGAGGCTAATTCCTAACTATATTGTGCAAAGACTTAGAGGATGCTGCTTTTATTTAATTTATATGAGAAATTAAATGAGAAGCATTAGGAGAAATTATATGAGGAGAAATTATATGAGAAGAGTGTCAGAGGTGATGGGCAAATAAATACTGTGTTCAATAAGAGAGAAATTACGAAATTTTAACGTAAAGGTGCGTGAAATCTTACAACTGAAGAGAAATGAGAAAAAGGGACCAACTTCAAGAAGAAAAGTTATGTTACTAAAGGACTGAATTTCTAGTGAAACACTATTAACGAAACGGGGGATAAAAAGTGGTAGGCAGATTAAAGGATCAGAAAGAAATGATGAAGTAAATGGATAAAGGTAATGGGCAGCTAAGAGGGATTACTATGAAGAATCAATTTAGAGAGACACAAAAAGCTGAAGTGAGAAGAAAGCATGAGAACTTTGGATTAACATCTGAGAATTTGATTTTGAAGGTAGTTAAAATATTAGTGGTAGAGTTTATAGAGATTAATTTCATCTTAAAAGGGATTTGTATAAAGAATTCAATAATAAAAATGAAGTAGGTCAAAATAACCAGATCTCGTATCATATTAAGCAAATCACCCAACTGAAGGAGAAACCAAACAGTTTTACATAACCAGTATACAATGGTGACAATTTAAGAATTTCAGATTCATTTTCCACATATTGTTCCTCGCAGTTCTACCTGATAAAATAATTTGTAAAAATTGAAGTGTGTCCTTAGCAGCATAAAACCCAGCTCTGTAGCATCTTCAAGCGAAGGCTTCTTCTTCTGTTTGAACAATGTGAGAACATGAATGGATCTGTGATTACTTAAAAAAATTTCAGTCTCTTTTTCATGTTTTTTTTCTAAGATATTCACATGATTGTCTTCATCTTTCCTGATTATTATTGATTATTTTTGTCGCCACGCCACCTAAAAGCCTAGATAGTTGTCTGCAACCTGGTTTTGGTAGGTTGTATACAAATGTAATACAAAGGGAGAGAGGCCACAATTTTTTTTAAATCCTTTTTGTATTATTACAGATTTTTTTTTTTTAGTGCAATCTAGCGTTCAGTTCACTTCCCTGGTAGCTTAAATTGGTCTTTGCGCTCAAGTGACTGAATCGGAGCTTTCACGCTCTGGATGAATCGTCTAACCAAGCGTTCTCCAAAGGAGTGAGCAGCCTTGCTGCCCTCTTCACCCCCCAGCAGCCATTCCCGCTTCCTTTGTGCCAACGCGGTGTCTGCATCAGCGCTGTCACTTAAATTAGAGGCGGCTCATGGAACTGAACTGGCAGAAAACCAGCCGTTCACCGCAGCATCAAACCAGTGCCAGCACCGCTGCTGGGAAGCAGATGAGTCTTCTTCCAGGTGCGCTGTTAGAGGATCCTAGGGGCTCCCAAACTGTCGTCCTGGAATGCTTGAGCACAAAATCTCACGTAACAGTCTCAGCTAAAGGGTTAATGCTAACTGTGCAGACTGAGGGATACGAAACTTTTTAGGTTTTGTGATCCAAAAAAATGTGGCCATTATTATTCTAACGCAGTTCAGATGTCAATGTGTGTGAAAACAGCTTGGGAAAGCAATTCCAGCCTGCCTTTAACTTGTACCATGGTAGCAAATATTAAAGTTGATGTCCAGCCCACAGAAGACTTTGTGCATGAGCTGCCCTGTTCTAACAAAAGCTCATTTTGGGATGCTGTGGGAGGAGGTGTATTTGAGGTCTTTCCAAGTCAGAATATTAAAACTGAAAATTGCAACTGATAAACCAAAAGGCATTCAACCACATGATTGAACCAGGGGAAAAAAAGAAGAGCAAAATACTTGGCTCAGGAAATGAGCGTAGTAGCTTGCAACGCCATTAAAATATTGCTAACGCCACAGTTTTCGTGCCAGTTCAGACTGTTGTGGGCTGCGGCCTGCTGTGCTGCGTGACCCCTCTCGGCCCAAATAATCCAGCATGCGGCCCCAAATTACAGAGTAGCCCTTCAACTCAAGCTACAGATTCTTCTTCTTTTTTTTCTTTTTTTTCTAGACAGGGTTAAAACGCTTGCCGCAATAGCACATTGCTGGGAATTATCGCCGCTGTTGCTGCAGAGGCAAACATAAAGACGGCCACTGTGCTTGGCAGTTATAAAATGGATAAAGATGCTGAATGACTGGGAAAGATTTGTCCAGCGACTTTCTCAGGTAGAGAAGACGAGTTACAAACAGTTACAGTAGGTGGCAGATTTTTTTCGTTGAGAAAAAGAGATGTTATCGCGATAGCGAGGGGAAAAAAAAAACCAAAACAAACAACTAAAAGCTCAAGCAGGAAAAAGAAACACAGAAAAAAAAAAAAAGAAATTAGTCTTAATTAAACTTTGACTTGACGGTGACTCGACAGGGAGCCGCTGCGGTACTGCAGCCGTGGAGGGAGCTCCGCGCGTTCGCGACAAGGCTGCTTTTCCCTGCGCGCGCGGGGGAGAAGCCGGAGGCGCGGCACCGGTGCGGGCAGAGCCGCTGCG
>JAAGAY010009446.1:0-19190 GCA_011801015.1 Ardeotis arabs
GCTGCATCAAGAGGAACGTGGCCAGCAGGTCGAGGGAGGTGATTCTCCCCCCCTACTCTGCCCTGGTGAGACCCCACCTGGAGTACTGTGTCCAGTTCTGGAGCCCCCAGCATAAGAAGGACATGGACCAGTTGGAGAAGGTCCAGAGGAGGGCCATGAAGATCATAAGAGGGCTGGAGCACCTTTCCTATGAGGACAGGCTGAGAGAGTTGGGGCTGTTCAGCCTGGAGAAGAGGAAGCTCCGGGGAGACCTGATAGCGGTCTTCCAGTACCTCAAGTGGGCCTACAAGAAAGATGGGGAGAGGCTGTTCAGTAGGGCCTGTTGTGATAGGACGAGGGGTAATGGTTTTAAAATAGAGGGAGGTAGATTTAGATTGGATATTATGAAAAAAATTTTCACAATGAGAGTTGTAGAACACTGGAACAGGTTGCCCAGAGAGGTGGTGGATGCCCCATCCCTGGAAACATTCAAGGCCAGATTGGATGAGGCTCTGAGCAACCTGATCTAGTGGGGGATGTCCCTGCTCCTTGCAGGGGGGTTGGACTAGATGGCCTTTGAAGATCCCTTCCAACTCTTAACCATTCTATGATTCTATAATAGCTATAACCAAGTAAATTTTCTGTATGTTAAAATATACACGATCTATGTTGAGATGCATGTGAATATCTGTATTCCAAGAGACAAGTGAATTGGTCCAGGTTGGACAGACCTACATAGGCTAACAGTATCTTTTGTGTTGTTTTTTTTCCGCCTCTAGAAACACTTGGGAAGCAGGACATGAAAGAAAATGAGAACAGGAAATGTGAAGATGCAGAGTTCATTTCAAAAACCTTGTTCTCATTGAGAAATCATTGTCTCATTACTTCAACTTCAAATATCATGTGCATATTTCTACTTATTCTAACATACAGAAGCTTATGTTTTGGAGGGAAGGCAGGAATGATATAACACACATAACAAGGAAGACTGTGGAATAGAGATTCACAACTCTGACCTAGGCTGCACAACCATTTTGAAATGGCTTGCATCCCGTTAGTATGCCTTGTGTATGGAATAGAAGACTAGTGGCATATTTATTAAAGTTGAGAACATGAGCTATTATGCCAAAATTATCACTTGATCTAGGTGTTAAGCCTACAGAATAACACAGTAATATGAAACCAGAATTCAGTGTCATGTAGTTCAAGTGTTAAAATCTGTGCATAAAGAATCGTTACTGCTATAACTACATTGAATATGACAGAGAAAATCAAAGATCATAACGTTCACTTCCTGAACATGAATTAATCTACCCAGATAGCTAGTACAGAATTAGAACAAGTTTTACTTTCTGTTTGGAGAAGGAAAAGATAAGAAGGAACTCATGACTCTGATGGGATAATAAAATGGCAAATAAAATTCATTGCAGATAAATTTGAATCAACGAGCTAAAGTGAAAAAATAATCCTAGCTTTACACACACAATGGGCTCTGAGACAGCTCTTTCCACCCAGGGGAAAGCTCTTGGGGCTAATACTAGTTAGTTCTGTGGAACCATTAGACAGAAGTTAAATGGCAACCAAAACCACTGGAAGAGAATAAAATGTGTCAGCATTGTCACTAGGTGAATCCACTGAGTGCTGGCATCTTGGGCACTGGGTACAGTTTTGTTTTTTCCTACCATTACCAGACAGCAAGAGAACAATTAAAAAGGTGTAAAGAACAGCAGAACAGGATTCTGTTTCCTTAAGTAGCCAAAGGTATGGAAAAGTGTCTTTACAACAAGGGATGACTCAACAGACTAAGACGTTCAAACATCAACCTGAGGCTGCAAAACCACTGCATGCATTGTCAACAGTCCTGAAGTCTTCAAGCAGGGCCACAACCTTTGTGCAGGAAGATCATCTATATGCATTTCCCAGATCAGGGGGGCAAAGCCCAGCATTGCTTTACCAGATGAAGTAAAATCTTGGAATGCTTTTACTTTTGATGAGAACTGATAGGAAAACCAGCGTAGAGGATGTCTGAGGAAACAGATATTCTCCTCTTTCCCTCATGCATGAACTACATGAAAAACATAAGATAAAGCCCTGTAATTAAATCTGTCAGAAGATTCTTACTTTTATTGTTAAAGGGCTTTGAAACCATTAGAAGTGAAGAAGCAAGTCAGAGGTCACTATGCTCAGCTGATTACATACAGATCAGTATAGATGACAGGAGATGTAGGATAAGTCTACCCCTTAGCCACCTATGAAGATAAAATTTTAGGTCATGAACTGGAGCACTTCAGGACACACTGACTACTCTGCTGTTTGTACCACGAACTGGTAGAAAGGCACCTGAGGCAGGATTAATTTGCTTTAGCATGAATGACCAAAGCATATCTGGAAGCAGGTTAAGATGTGCTTCTGCTTCACTGATGTGCAAGGACATTGCTCTGTAAGTGTTTTTGTTGTATACAGTCACCCCAAAATGCTACACTCCCCTTCTAATGCTAAGTTGGCTATAGAAATCACTTTTCCTTGTTTGGCGACAATAGCAAAAGGCTAACAACCTTGCTTCACAGCTCTGGGTAGTTTTAAAAGGTATATGAGGCTATAACCTCAGTTAACCCAAGAAAAAGAGCATTTTCAGCTTTTGAAATAAAGAAGTAAGGTATTTCATTAACAAACGTCTCAAGGAATGAAAAATTCTAGAGGGAAGAAGCCCTACTGGAGATGGTTTTTCTCCCTTACCAAACACAGCTTTTCAGAAATTACATCCAGTTCCATACATCTTTATTGTTTTTAAATAGAATTTAGAAGCCACAGCTTCTTCAGGCAGCATACAGAATCAAAACCACAATTTCTCTTCTGGATTATGATTTAATACAAACCCTTCCAGAGGCTTACTATACAGGCTCCATTCATCCTCTGAAGTACCCATCAAAAGTCCTTGAAAAGGTAAGGTTGAAGGCCTTGTAAGTGCCTTATTTGAACTGAACTGCCTGTTCATTTTTAATCTTAGGATTCACTTGTCCAAGGTGACAGAATGTTAGTTCTGGTAATATTTAAAAATACATTCTCCTTACGGGACAGAGCAGCGAGTTTCAATTTTTTTCCTATCATGCTTACTTAATATGAAGGAGTAAATTTTCTTTTGCTGTTGACAATACTGCTGTTTCAGAATTCCAGACTGTAAACCCCAGAAAATGGCAGATACCTCACCCTAACATCTAAACAGAAGTACTTCAAATTACTCCTCAGTCAGTCAAACTGCCCACGCAAATACCTGTCAGTTCAATATTTCCATATTCTTTCAGGTATCTTATCCTCTTGGAATTGGCAATTATTTCCACCTCATATTAATATTTTAATTTCTGGAAGAGACTTGTAGTTTTGCCAATTGCAGTTGTTCAAAAATATCACTTCTACCACTAAGCTAACAGTAGAATAATCAAAAAGTTGTAACCTTTGGATTAGCTTTTTACACTTTGATCTTCTATTGGGAGCATAAACACCAGAAACATTGAAGACAAACGTTTTGTCCAAGAGACAATACTGGCAATGTTGTGTACACCAACCATTGCCAAAAGTTCTTCAACAGGTCAACATTTTGCTTTTTTGTCAAGTAGCATTCAGTGAAATTTTCTCTTCAAAATCCCACCAGTTCAGTTTCCATCATAAGAACATATGTGGTTGGGCACACAGTAATACAAGAAAATAATTTCTTAAGAAAGTAAATAATTTTTATTCAAGTACAAAATAATCTGTAGTTGATGCAAACATAGACCCATTTCTGGTGGCTGAGATAGTCATCCTATTTGTGATTTTCCTCTTTTAAATTAAATATACAAAGTATTTCCCTACGAATTCCAACAATTACAAGTAGGTCAACTAATTCAGGAAAGAAAACACTTTGAAGTAGTATTATCCATCCCTTGGAGTTCATTATGTTTCACAAAGGAAGTCAGGCTCTATTTAAGAGTTTCAAACAGTGAAATTTCCTTCTTTTTTCATATCCTGATAGTGTAAGATTCATGTACATTTGAAATGAACAAACCAGATTTAATTTTTACATATTTCTTAGATGGGTTAGTAAAACTTCTTTAAAAATATGTATATAGATAGAAGGGATTCTCACAGTATTGCGGCATACAAAAATCAGGGTACAGTCACATCCAGTGCAACAGAACTCTAAATAGTAGAATTTAAGTCACAATGTATCTCAGATAGGAACTTTCCTGGAGATTCCTATGGTTAGAGGCCTGCTATACCTGTATGCACACCTGACTCTGGTATTAAGAACTATTTACCCATATTGTACACACGAGACAGGTTACACTTATACAGTAAGTCAGTGCTCAGCAGCTGAGAAAATATATCCTAATAATTTCTATTCTCTTACATTTCAGGAGTCTGCCAAAACCACACAGTTACTTGATCTCTGCTGTTTCCCTAGACAATGCTGCTAGATCTATGCATCAAGGCAAGACTGGCAAATTGAAGCATTATAACTCAGTAGCCATAGGCTACTCATGTAGGCTGAGATCTTAAAACATCACAGATGTGAGAAGGTATCAGTGTATCTGGCAAGAAAGACCTCAAATTAAAACTAGTTATTTAGGTTTGAGCTCCAGAATTTGTGTTCTTAAGTTTCTGAGCCTGTAAAACATCTCTTAGCTTTCTCCAAAGAGTTCTACTTCAACATCTGTCAAGGTCTGGCATTAAAGATGTCAGGGATGAGACCAGATCCCAAACAGACCAGAACTGAAATGGGTAAACCTGGGGGCTCTACAAGCTTTCTTAGTTTCTATTCTATTCACCTCCAAAGTACAAGAAGTGCTTACTACCTATTGTTCGTTAAGCTGAATTACAAATAGTTGGAAATTCTATTTTTAGTTATTATCACTAAGAGCAGCAGTGGCTCTCAACTGCTTGCTGGCTTTGTATATGCTTGGGACAGTATGTTCAGATAGTATCCGCACTCCACTTAAAGTCAATCTACTTACAGCTAGTGATATCTGTTTCAGAGCTGAAAACGTTCTAGTTTGTTTTGGTTTGGTTTTTTCCCGTTTTTTTTATACTCTAAGATGTAAAAAAAAAAAAAAAATCAGAAAAGTAGGTTTTTATAGAACATTTGGAATGAGATCAACTCATTCATGCCTACATAAAGCTTCTGGTATAAGTACTGGACGCTCGAAAGCATTTGTAAGTATTTATCTCAAAACAGAATTTAAGTCTTCATACCTCAGATATCACAATCAATGAATCTTTCTCAAAATCTAAACCACAAAACATTAATTCATAACAAAATGCCTCAAATTATTAGTGTAACTGTATGCTTCATTGAGGAGATTATGACAGCATGCCTGGACTTTTTTCTAATATTTAACTAGCTTGCATTTCGAGAAACTGAAATGCTGGACTGCTCTTCCTCCACATGTGGCCCCCTTTCATGAGGTAAAAATAGCTGGGAGGTGGTGGAGGGGACAGGCAGCAGTACCCATTGACACAAAATCTCAATAGAAACAGCTAAATGAAGTTCCACAGTCTAAATTGCTCTTAACTGACAGGTCTTAACAGGAGCTTAGAAGTCTAATAAAGACACAGGCATGTGTCCTTGCAACAAATTAATTTTTGTTTTCTTGCTCTGACTAGGCACAAAGCAACTCTGCAGATAGGATATCAAAGTCATCACTTCATTGAAAGACTACTTGAAAATTATTCAGCAGGGAGCTTCACTCCCTTCTTTCAAGGAGTCATTCCTTTAACCCCAACTATCTCAATTACTCTCAGACCCCACTCTTTACCCCTAAGAATTACTGATAGTCTCAACTGAAATAGCCTCTATTTCTTTCTTTCCCTCTTCTCTTCTAAAATACAATAAGATATTTAAAGCTAGTGTCTTATTCCCTCTTGTGTCCAGTCTAGAATATATTCTGCCTTGTCCAGGCAACAGAGGAATAGCTCTCCCTGAAGTAACGAAAGTCATTTCCTAGTTAGATTTCAACTTACTAATTGTTATTTCCCCGACACCAATGCTTGCTTCTTTACTATGTTACACAGGATTGATTTCTCTTTTCTAAAAAGTTCAAGAGCTTCCTTTCCCAAGTCTACAAAAGTCTGTGTTTTATTTCCACTCACCTTCTCTGATTCACAAGTACAAATCCCAATGCCTATTTCTGAACCACTCCCTCATTCCAGCAGCTACAGCTTCTACTCAGTTCCTTCACAGTAACCTCTCATTATCAAATAGTATCTACCACTGGGAGGTTAATCTGTTTATTACTGCTAGAAATACACATTTTTATTTGTGAAAACAATGCCTTCATGATTGATTTACTAACCTAGACAATAATGTTACATTTGGTTTATGGATTTAAAGACTTTAACCCTCTTCACACTTAAGAGTAACTTCTATTTGAACAGTTTAATTTGTTGAGCATAAATACAAATGTAGGTGTTCTGTTCACATCAAATTCAAAAGTGGAATGAGTAGGAGTTTAATTTCTCTGAACACAAAAATAGAAACCTTTCTGGATATATAATAGCTTAAAAATACAGTAAAACATCTTGAATAACAAAATTAATGTCTAGTGGCAAATAACAATGGAATATAACTTGAATCAAACTTACATCAGTAGCTGCTGTCAGGATTTTAGAAAGGATGACTCTTGCTAAACCATCTCTGCTGTAATCCAAACTAGAAACAGTCAGTTTTAACAAGTGATCCTGGTTCTTCAAAGAACAAAGATTTAGAAGACTAGAGGGGGAAAAGGCGGGAGAAGAAAATAAAAATCAGTATTTGAACTCACTCAAACCCATTTATTTAGTCAATAAGTAATTTAAACCTAAGTACTTTGAATTAGACTTTCATTTTTATAAATGCAGACTACAAAGTAAGTTCTCATATGAAATGGAGTAACTTTAAACTGTTAACAGTTGTTAGACTCAAACAGGGACCAAATAATGCACTAAACTCACAGGAAAAAACTCCAAACCAACATACTTTATATATATTCTCTGTAATAATTTTGTAATAATTTAATTAGTGATTATAAGTACAAAAATAAATGTTCATGAAACTCTGAACAGTTCCTCATTGTAAAACATTCTGTGTATAAAGCTTACCATAAGGTTAGTCTTATTAACTGACTAGATTTTACTGTAAACCATGTTTTCTGAAGCCAGTAAAAAATCTGCACTCTAAGAATCAATTAAAACAATTTAAAAAAAAAAAACAGAACACATCAAAACACCTGAATTTTCACTTCAAGTTTACTATATTTAAAATAAACTGGTATTAGCCCCTAGCCAATTTACTCCCAAAGGAAAGCAAGTTTATTTGTGCCAGAACAAAATTTTGAACTTCATAGCCTCACTCAAATATACTGGCCTGAAGTTTAGGTACAACATGCATGACCACATTTTGCAGACAGTATGATATTTGCCAGTTTTTAATGGTTTGTGTATTGTTTATTTTGGGATTTTTTTTTTGTTTTTCCTGTCTTTTCAGTACAGTATCATGATTCCTGATACTTATTTCTGTCAGACATGTGCAGACAGAAAACAGTAAGCTATTTTGTGACAATCATCCAAATCTGTTCAGTAAGGACAAACTAAAAGACCTCTTCTCATAAAAACAAAACAAAACAAAAAACCTGAAAGTGCCCACAACTAGGGATCTTTACTTGGAAGTAAATCAAAAGAATTTTAAAGTTTTCAGCTTTACAGGCAGTGGTCCTCACGCACAGTTTACAATTGTCATAACCATTATACTCACAAGCACAATTCAAATAGAATAAAAACACTCACCACTGAAACACATTACATTTTTCAAGCATTTTCACTCCATGAGGGTGACAAGAGAGAGTACCAAAAAACAGAAAGTAGTGCTGGCTAAGGGTATTTAGTAACCCATTATTTTGAAGACTACGTTCAGGTTTCATTCCTGATGAAGTGTTCAGCCAATGTACAATATCTTTGACCAATTCCTCCAGATAACCTTGTCCATCCTAACAAAACAAAGAGTAACAGCATTTACTAGTAAGAGAACTGGGTCTCTCTTCTTTACTGAAATCCATGATTTTACATTTCTAAAAATGTACAAACACAATACAGAAACAAAATAGAACTGCTGGGTGGCAAACACAATTCAGACTAAAGAAAAAGGTGCAAGGCAAAAAAAAAAAAGGTTTAGCTTGGAGATATCTTAGGACCAGCTCTACTCTTTCCAGGGGAAGGATTATCCAGTGACATTTTCCTCTGGCCTGAGGCATAAAGATCTTCAGCACACAAGAAAGAAGGCAGAGAAAGGAAGGATATACACAGCAAAAACCTAAAACTCCTAAGTTTAAGTTGCATTTACTAAAGCTGTATTTAATAAAACTTCTACTTAAACACAGTTGTCTTCCTCAGTGTCTTCTCATCTGGACAATTCAAGATTTTAAGTTATATTTCTTAATTACACAGTTTGTTTTAGATTTAACACTCAAAGTCTACAGTAGTCTTTACTACAATCAAGGTTTTTCCTCTTGTTGCCATGCAGCAGCACTACCATCTCTAGTCTTGTAGCTGAAAATTTCTTACCTCTTCTGATTCAAGAAGAAATTCAGTAAACTGACAACCAACGACAGTGAGCTGCTTAGCCTTGGCATAGTCCAGATCCAAGTTGGCATACAGTTTACTGCTAGGCTTGTAAAAATATAGCAATCTCCTTACAAACCTATGGAAAACAAAAAAGAATTTGCTATTTTTCAGTATGACAAGAATAGTACGAAATGATGCTGGCAGAAAAGATAGGTTATCGCTAAACTGGCTTACTGGTAGTGAATTTTCAGAAGTTATTAAAAGAGCAGCAGGTAGCTAACGAGTCTATACCAACATGATTTCAGAGATGCAGCTGTAGTGTATGTTATAAAGGCTTCTCTATGCCATGATTTAAAATAGGCAAAGGAACTCAAAATCCCTATGCTCTTAGAAGCCATGCCTTCTCATTCTCATGCTTATAATTTATTCTGCTGTAATCTATCCTGTGGTGAGTTTCAAAGACTATACTATCTAGATCTACAAAGAGCTAAAAAAGAATCTGTGACACGGGTTTTCTTCAGCTGTAATAGCTAATGCTACTGTGAAAAATACATTTTTGTGTTCTGCCAGGAAAAGGCTGTATTTATTCAGCAACTGTATTTTCATTCACCTCACTTAAGCATTTCTGAGGCATAACACAGTAATTGGAAACGCAGACTATCACCCAGACTTTTTAAAATCATGGTGAGCAATATAGCTTGAATTTTGTATTGCAGGAATAAATCTTGAGCAAAGCACCTCCCCTCACCAATTTTTAGTCAAAAAATACACAATGTTCTGTCTAAAGGTAAATATGTCAAGAATTAACTTTTTTTAACTTTTAACTAAAGCCCTACAACTTTAGTTAAAAAAGTGAGTGTAAGCCACTATTCCCAACTCCAAACAGGGGATCAATTATAAAGGAAAGTTTTGTCAAATTAAATGTATTTCATTCTGAGTTATTAGCAATAAATATATTACATATATTAACACATATATAAATTTTTGTGTTAATATATGTAATATATTTACTGCTATTTATAACAATTTATTTATTGCTACGTATTTATTGTATTTATATGTGCACGTATGTATGAGTATACTTAAGTGTGTGTATATATATGTATGCATATACACGTACACATCGCATGTATCTTTATGAAATGAAGGAATCTAAATCAAAAATACAATTTCACTTTAACAGTTGTAAGATCATCACAAGAACACTAACAGCAAAAAACCCAAGAAAACTCATGGAAGGAAAAATAAATACACTTTACCCTTCAAAACCAAAGTGGCTGAAAATTTTTTATGATCAGCAGGGAAACTAGAGAAATTTTCGGCTTAATTAGTTATAACTAAACAAAAGCAACAGCATTTTAAAGCCATTAAAACATCTAACCCACAATCCTGCAGAAAGGATTAATGAACTGTAGAAGGTTTACACTAACTCAACCCTAGATTTTCTCAATTTACTTTGAATTAAAATGTTTAGGCACTGAAAAATGGTTGAGTGCAGCACAAAACCAGAGAACAGGAACACTGTCCCAGGTAGGCAGGTAGAGGGGTGGGTGTCGGTGTCACAGTTGGGACTGCAGCCATTGCTTTAGAGAAGTAATGTTATAAATAACAGATTTGGAAAATAATTGTTTACCACGAAGTACAGATTGGTAATTAGTGTTTAGGGAAGAAGAAAATCAGAAAAAATAAAAATGCAAAATTAAATTATGGCTACGATTACAATGGGACCAGCACTTACGCTGGGAACACTATATAAAAGCAGCGTGATTACTTTTTAGTAAAAATTTAAAATGGAGCAGCGTAAGCCTTTCAGAATAATTTTAGCTTTAGGTTTTTCCTCAAATTCAGGTAGAATTAGCTTTCCATGCCTACAAATACAGAACTACTCTTCAAAATAATTTAATCAAATAAATTTTTGGAATACATGTTAAAAGGGACATCCAAGAATTAGTAACAATATTACTACACACGCACAAAATTAATAAAAATGTCTTAATGCCAATAGACATGAAGGCAACCAGAGCTGTACTGTTTTTCTGGTTTTTGTTTTTATTTTAATCACACATGCTTGCCTTGCCATTCATTGCAACTAGAAATAATTTCCTATTTTTTTCATGAAAGCTGTAACTATACAACTGCAGTATACAACTCCGTCAAAATTTGTCAAGTTCTGTCAAAGACTAGTATATGAAATATCAAAGAGGCAATACTTTAAGGTTTAAAATAAAAGGTTCACAAAGCCAGTATGACTCTTATTAAGGGAACAAATAAAGTACCTGTGCATAGAAAAGAAACCACTAAAGCTTAATGACTCGTTTATTTAAAGTAAATATCACATCCTAATTATCTAAATTTTCATTTTTGGTGCTTGTCTACAGATGAAGTTTTAACAATGTGACATATCCAAGGAATAGTTTATTGCAGTATTAAAAACCAGTTTTCCCAAATTTCTTTCTTCAAAGGAATTCTATGTAATTTTTACCTACCTGTGCAACTGTTCATCTTTATAGTTCCTTAGATTTACATTTGGCCACTAGAAAAACAGCAAATATAGCATTATATGAAACTTGTACATCAGTCTGTGATTGGTCACTAAAATTTACTAATTTCTATTATATTTACCTAATAATTAGAAGTGTAAGTTTTCTAATGTTACCTGTTTCTTATGTTATCTATTAAATAAAATAAAATAAAATAAAATCTTATTTTACTGAAAACCCCACACTTCTTGCTCCAAGAACTGTTCGATTTTTTTCTTGAGGACAGGGAATGTCAGTTGCATGCTATATGTACAAGGCCACAGTTCTAATGAAAATAGCAAACTATGAAAAATAAACAATTTTGATCAGTTTCTTCTCTGCAAATAACAAAGAAATATTTATATGCCTAATAGGGAAATAAATTTTTTTTTGCTGTTGTTTTCACTATTAATCAGATTCGTTTTAAAAATAATCATTATTCTATTATAGCTCACTTAAATACTGCTTATTAAAATGGTATTTAAACTCCCTGTTGGTATGCCATAAGATGTTTTAAAAAGGATCACATGAAGCCACAACACTCTCTTCTGGACCTATCCTTTCTTCCTATTATATTTTCCTCTGTTTTTACAGCCATCTGTTGTCTCTATGGCTTCAGATTTATTTTGGTTGCTACTAGTAGGTATTTTCTTGGAAAGGATGGAAAAAAGTGCAATCAGTCTTCTTTTCTACCTAAGTGATACAGTAATTTCCAACTGATATACTAGTATTAAGATATATAGCACACTAGATAATGATTAGTAGAACTGACTACCCTAGTAACAGTGCCAGATAAAATATGAAGCTCTACTGTCAACGACAGTCACATTTTGGCCACATGCCACTTTTGCTGCTCTACGAGAAGCTTAGACAGCAAGCTGAGCAAGTAAAGAAGGCAGTAAGGGACCACAGGAGATGCAAGTAGTGAGGTGGTTAGAAAGCTGATGCGCCAGAGCTGTAAGGCTGTTACAGAGACAGGACGGAAGAAAGTAGCCACACGAGACAGCAAAGTCCAAACACTGGAATCTGGATCAGAGGACTAAAGATGGACCACTCTGATTAACTCTTAGTTTATGCTGGTGTTGTGCAGTTTAACAGGAACAGAAGTGGTTAGAATTAAACCAGAAAACACACAGTCTTTACATTCTAAAATAAAGAAGTCTCTGATTTTGAGACATTAGCAACTGCTTGACAGGACGCTAGAAAACACACTGTTGGAGAGGTCTGAGATAGCATGGAAACTTAGTTTGACCTAAATTTCAGGTTAAAAAAAAACCCCGAATACACCTTAGTAGTCAACTACGTAAAACTTCCATTATCAGAGTACTACACAGACTAATTAGCAGAAAGATTCTGAAAAACAGCTTCTTGATAATATCTTTAATACTGAACCAAAGGTAAAAATTTCTATCAATAACCACAGATATCTAAAAACCCAATAAATCCACTAATTGCAGCAAAAAGCCTGTAAAGTGAAATTTGCTGGAGCAAAGCTACTGTCATATTTATATTCAGGTCTTTACACCAGACAGATTCTTGCTCTCTCTCAAGTTTATCAGTCCCTGAAAAAATAAACAGAAATATTTAGTTTCTTTTGTTTTTTAAATAGAATCTTGATTATGATTGTCATTATTAATCCTTTTTTGAACTTTCACCATCTTTGTAATAACACATTAAAGTAGACAGTAAGAAAACGTTACTTTTTGGTAACAACAGAAGGATGGTTTTGATGCACAGAATGACAGGGAAACTATACTGAGGAAAACTCAAAGTTTTCCCACTTAAAGAAAGTAAGTTTTCTGCTTAAAAATAGCAGCAGTCTTAGAAGTTATGCATCACATGTATTCAAGATAATGCTCTCCCTGTCAGAGATATTTCCTTTATTCTGTAAAACCAAATTAATTTTGTAATGAACTTATGGTACAGGAGTATTTGTATTAGCTAAAAACATACAATAAGATTGCATGCTACTGAAGTTTTCATATGTGGCGCACTCTAAGCATCCGAAGTTTGATCTATAACCCACCTCCAGCTCATATTATCAAAAAAAAAAAAAAATCTAGTATGAAACCGAACGAGGCAGTATAGTGTAGTTTGGACTGAAGTCTAAAGTATGAGCAGCTATAAAGTCACTATAGCTAATTCTGTAAAGTCTCTTTCTATACAAATAAAGTTATATAAAACTTAATACATGCTTTTAAAGAAATTTGTGAATTTAACTGTAGTGTATTTTTGCACATAGTTCAAGGGCTGTATACAAAGAGACTATATCAGCACTGATTAAACTCACAAGATACTAATTTTCAGAAATAAAACAGATTATGCCATGTAGTATGGAATTAAAATTAGAAAGTCAAAACTCACATGCAAAATGGAGACTTTTTTCAAACAATTTTAAAAAAATAGTATGCTCTTTTTATGCTCACCTTCAGTATTGTCCCTATTAGATTCCAATTCCAGTCAAGGTTCTCTTTATGATTGAGAACTTGGCTGTCTCGAAGATTCATTACAAGTGCTTCTTCTGTATCCTGGAATACAGACATGAAAAACTACAGTAAGTTTCCTTGCATAATTTTTTTCAGTCTTGTCACATGATATACTTACTGTTCACAAAACAATCATTAAAAGGGCTATGCTCCACAGTAACTCGCATCTGAAAGTAAATTGCATGGTTGCAGTACTGCATTAAGAATCTAACAGGAAGAGACCACAATTGGTCCTAAAAAGCATTAAAATTATTGTAATTTCACTCCTTAATTTCTAGAAATGCAATACAGCATCCACAAGTGCCTACAAAAAAAATTAAATGAAGAAATACTATAAAGAAATCACATAAATGGCTTTGAATTAGATGAGCAAAGACTAGGGGGACAGGATCTAAGTCTCCAAAATACAAAGTCAAATTGAGTTTCGAAAAATCAATAATGGTAATACCTTTAAAATAAAGATGTCTTTCTGCACGCGGTACTGATCCCTTTTTTGGTGTGTTGAGATTGCTTTCTGAATAATATGATCTAAATGGAGGCTGTAAGGTTTAGGTCCTCTTTTCTTCATCTCATGAAAGCGTTTTAAGCAGTTGAGTGCGGCACTTGCTCGTCTAACAGAAAAAAAAAAAAATAAAAACCTACAATCAGTATTTGGCAACTGTTATCCCACTAAATAGTGCCACTGCCATCTTCAGTAAATAAACACAGCTCAAGAAAGAACCAACCAACAACTCCAAAACAAATAAAAAGAAAACAATTTTCTTGATGCAAGTTTTCATACATCCATAGGCCTCAATCTCGTACTGAAATTATACAGAAAATTATCTTTCAGAAATTCTAGTACTGAAAAATAAGCCTTATTGATACCTTTTCTTCTGCTCTGCAATTAGTGGTGCCCATCGCTGTTCACAGAAGATATTGTAAAGTTTAAAGCTGATAAAGTGAGAAGTCATAGTAGATCAATGTTCTGCAGTAAAGTTGAGACAGCTAGCTTCAACTTTGACTAAGAAAAGTATTTCTTATAAATTCTCTTCCCCACCCCCCCGCCGTCCCCGAGGGTGGCAGGAGTATCAGTAGTATGTTTCCTGCTCTTTATAGCTAAGTAGTTCAGCAACAGCATGTAAGAAGTTTCCCAGGAAAAGATAAGAAGTACTAGAAATGACAGCTGACAACAGCAGAAACAATTAATCACAAAATAGTGCTGGCAGAAAAAAAAAAACCTGCTAAGCAAATTAAATAAGGAAGTCTGTGACAGAGCACTTCAGAGGTTCAATTGCAAGACTAGTACATGTACAGCGAAATTATAAAAAAATAAGTAAAATAAAATTTAAAAGTCCATAGCTTTTTAAAAATTTCAACTTTCAAGTATTTCTAGTTCAAAGAGGAATAAAAAGTTTCTATAAACTTTTTTCAAGTCAGATGCTAAATATACCTTATTTGATTGGCACCATGACTGTCAAACAGTTCCCTAATACTGCTTAACTACATGCCACTGCATAATGCTGCACTTAACTTAAAATCTCTGTTAATGCATTCTTGGATATAAATGGAACTGAAAAAAATCATTAGTGCAAACTTCAAACAAAAGCATCATGAAGTTTTAACATAATGACTATTGTTACAATCGCCATTTTCTTCTGAAGGAAAAAAAAGGCATTTTTTTAAAGAAAAAAAATATTTTTTATTAGCTACAGATAAACAACAATGGAAGAAAAAAATTGGTAGCCGCTTCTTTAATTTTGAAAGCTTAATTGTATTAAAATGTGAAAAATGAAGTGTGAAATAATGGAGAGGTCAAACACACAATGCCGTCTCAGATGTTGCTTTGCTTGGTCAAACAATGCCTCAGAGTTCATTCAAGAAAAATTCTCTGTAAATATCTTCCAATTTATGCAAAAGTGTTCTGAAAGGTATTATCAAAACTTTCTTTTGAAATTTCCAAATTGTTACTGTAAACACCTCTGGAATGAGGAGCTGCAAACTACTTCCCTAGTAAGCATGACAGAGTATTTCTATATGCATGCATTTGTTTGCTTTTAAATAAAAACAGCAGTGGTTTCAGCCACCAGAAAACCTGTAATGTATGTTTTCACTCAAACACAGGGGGAAAAGGAGATGTAAATATTTTTGCTTTTAAGTGTAACTGAGAATTCTTACAGTCTTTTCTCTTTCATGATGTCAAAGGATGCTGCCATATTCATTAGCGTTGGTAAGCAGTGCAGGTGATGGCTATGAGAATGAGGAAGAATTGTGTTTGCCTAAAAAAAAAAAAAAAAAACCCAAAAGACCAGTTAACTTAAGTTATTACAAAATTGTCAGCCATCTCTTTAGGACCAATATCTGAAGAATCTACCACTTTTCACAAGACTTTCACAAATGCATAACAACAAAATTACTTTTTGCGTAGTGTCAGAGCAATAATTACAAATACTATTTTGAACTGATCTAACTTATCAATCTGCAATACAATTGAAACTAACTTAACACAGTGTGGTGGTTTTTAAAGTGGTAATACGCAAAAACATGCAAACCATCAGATATCTTTATGTGATGTGTATAAAAGTACTAAAAAAAAATCTAAAATCAGGAATTCAAGTTAAGCTGACGATGTCTATTAAAAACTTTCTGTAGACACAGACAAAAATATGATTAATTAACACAGCTTACTAAGTTACTAGACATTTAATTGCTTTTATTTTGGAAAATGCAAGTAGTTCTGCAAATATTTTTGGAAATTAAATGAAGGTGAAGAAATTACTTCAGTCCCTTAAAGCTAAATAAAAGTACAAATATTTGTTCAGTATTTTGATAAACAGTCATCTCTGACTAACGAATCACCTCTTCAGAAAACAAGAAAATAACTATGCTTTGCAGCATACTCAAATAAACGTCAGTAACACTCACTCTCATTTAAAGGTATTCTGGAAACTAGAAAAATAGCATACATTATTACAGATTCCTCTCTTTAAACTACATGGCTGACTGAATAGTTGAGAAACAATTTTTTAAAGAAAAATCACTGAAGAGACTAAAGAACAGATTCATTGCAGCTGTGACCCATGCTGCTGAGCTGAGATGTTTTAAGTCACTGTAGTAATAAGCAATCCTGTAGCTGAAGATTGTGACATTTTTGACGCATTAAGCACCACTGAAATGAGCTGATAGTCTGAAGATGCGTCTGACAACTCATTCAAATTTTCATAAGACAAAGTTGTATTTCACAATCTTACCATCTCCTATTAAGCAGTTTATTTGGAAAAAAGATTTTAAAAACATGTAAGAAAACCGATCAAACAGTGCTTTGCTGCATATGCTATTCTTGTCATCATGAGAGGATGTGAAAAATAAAAGAACTGTTTTGCAAGAAAGGTAAATCATATCACTCCACATATGACTAACAGCTCCTCAGGAGGCTGAAAGGTCACACTGGAGTGTATAGGAAAACAATAGTATAATCTCTATACCAAAATAGGTTAGGGTAAGAGAGAGAAGTTACTGTAAAAAATACATTAAGTAGAGGGAAGCAGAATGAAGCAAGGTCCCTCCAGCTTCTCTGTAGCAGGGGCTACCCACAGCAGTGCTGAAAGAGCACTCCCCTCAAACTAGAGATGCCTAAATGAATCACATCAAGTGTCCCAGCCAAATCAAGCTGAACATGAAAAAGGTTTCCTCTGCCTAGCCTGTGAGGGAGAAAGCTAAATACACTGTCAGAGGGCTACCATCATCCTAAGAAAAGCAAAAATCAGCAAGGGTCCTTTTCCCAAACACAGTAACTGGTGGGTGAGTTTGCAGGATTCCAGCTTTAAAATACAACTAGCTACCGAAGTGTACTGGTGAAAGTTTGAGAGCTGAGGATTATCCTCAGAGCAAAACTCCTAGCACTTTCAGTACTCTCCAAATGGTCTTCCTGTTGATTCATACTGTTTTTAATAGATGAACTGCCAAAAGATGTAATGTAAATCAATCCACTACTCTGACAAGAAGTAGATGTTCCAAGTTTGTAACACAAATGCAAAGCTGTAATAGGAAATATCTATTCACAACTAGCTACTAGTACTACTTATTCTCAGCAAAAAAGTTTTACTTACCATGTGCAAAAGTTCTCCTAAAAGGATAGTTGCTCTAACAGACACATGGTCATCACTACTTGTGATCACTTCAACCAGACCCTTCAAAAAGGTAAAAAAAAGATTACAATATTCAATGTACAACATTTTAATGTTCATAGGAAAGAAGTAGCAAGCATCTATTCAAAGTCATTAGTTACCTCTAGAAGTCCATTGGTAATAAAAGCTGAAAGGACTAAAGCCAAATAATTATCCATGAGATCAGGCCTAGAGAACAAAAAGTATGGAAACAGGTTAGACAGTTAATTTCTTATTGTGTCTGCAAGAAAAGAACAAATATTTTGTCAACACCACCACAAAACAAAAGCAAGGATTTAGACTAAGTTCATTAAATGCTTACCTTGACCTGGCTCGATGGGGTAATATAGTTTTAGCTTCAGCAGCCACAAAGCCATCAGAAAGTCTCCAGCAGTCCTGAAACCTGCCTGGATCTAGAACAAGAAAATATGGACAATGCCAATCATAACACTGGATTTCATAGTGTTATTTTAATGGTTGTCAGTAGGCAAATAATAGTTCCTGCCAAAAAATGTCATTTCAGTTTTCAAATTCTAGAAAATTTTGTTAGAATGGATCTCTAACAAGTTACTTAATCCACACTCCTGAACAAAGCAAGGCTAACTTCAAAGCCAGGAGAAAGAGAGTATCTAAGCATCAACCCAAATAATGACATTTCCAAATCATAAACACATTAAACTGTTCAACAGAAAATATCACAAAACCTAAAATGTTAAAGTGTACATCCATATGTCACAAAGTAGTGAGTCTGCAACAAATAACGATTGATTTACTTATCAACACAGAACAAGGATTAAACTTTTATAATCAACGGCATGACAAAACATTTATAACTAGGGTTTGAAGAAAAGAATTGCTGGAACGTTAAAGGCTGAAACTTGCTCCTTTTGGGCTCATAGTTTTGCACTGTGAAATAAAGCAGAGGATATTCTTGGGTTTAGAAAGGATTAATTCTAAAGACAAAAGACAAACTCTGCTAAATATAAAGACATGAACAGTAAAAGTCTGATGAAGTTCAGTGAAGATGGCTAGCAGATATACAATATATAGAAAAGACTCTGTTTAACAACTTTTCTGTAACACTCAGTACATCTACATTACTAATGCTTCTAACGCTTCAAAGAAGTCTTATTTTCAGTAATGTGCTTACAGTATTTTGTGTAAATGCTCCACTGTTGATCTTGATCACACTTACTTAACAGTTGATAAAAAATTTTAAACAGGACTTCAGAGCACCCAAAGAATTCAGTGATGAAACAGTTAATACTGACGTAATTTACCATATAGCAGAGATACTAAAGGGTTCAAATTTGCAGAAGAGCTTAGGAGACAATTCTTACGTGAACTGGTTCTAAACACTTACCTACACTGAGAAGTGCCTCAATAAATTCTTCTGCAATTACAGGGAGAGGAAGGCGAAATATGTCATAGAGAACTTCAAGCAGACCTCGCTACCAAAAAAAAAAAAAAAAAAAAACCCAAAAACCATT
>JAAGAY010009447.1:9465-26261 GCA_011801015.1 Ardeotis arabs
GATGATGGGGAGGGTGGCGGGGGGGAAGGGGCCGAGCTTCCCACAAAACGCGGCTGTGTGCGAGGAGAAAGCGCACCAGTGGCGGGGACAAAACCCAGCCTAGGGGGCACTTCCGAGCAAGCGGCGGAGCGGGGGAGATCGCGAGGGCCGGGCAGCGAGAGACAAAGAGGAGGGAAGGACATGAGCGAAGGCAAAGGGGGAGAGCAGGGGATCAGCTGAGTTCGGGATCGCTCGGAGGAAAAGCTCTTCCCCTCCCGCACATCCCTGGGAAACGCGGGGACAGGTGTGTCGTGTCCCCCCCCCTCCATCTCATTTTTGGCAAGAAGACAAAAGAAGCCGGTGGCCCCATGGGGAAAGGGGGTGAGAAAGGAGGGGAGTCGGGGGAACCGGAGCCGCAGATCCGCTTCTTCACCTGGGAGGAGGTCCAGAAGCACAACCTGAGGACGGACAAGTGGCTGGTGATAGAGCGCAAGGTTTACAATGTCACCAACTGGGCAAACAGGCACCCGGGGGGACATCGAGTCATCAGCCACTGCGCCGGAGAAGATGCCACGGTAAGGACCCACGCACGGACACCCACACCCCGCGGGCTGCCTCCCGCCTCTCCTCGGCCACCTCTGACGGGTCACAGGAGCCAGCTTTTTGTCCAGCTCGCCGCCTGCCCCCCCCCCTCTCTCCCCATCTCCCTGTCACCCCCCGCATCTTTCGCTGCTTTTTTAAGCGAATCCAAAATTGATGGCAGCTCCTCGGCAATCAGCTCCCTGGAGCCGTGGCGAGTGGCAGCATCTGCAAGATCGGGTAGGGATGGCTCGGTTCAGCTGAAATCCTGCTTGGTTTGCCTTTTGTCTCTTGTTTGTGCGGTGCCTGGAGCTCTGAATTCAGGAGCCAAGTGGCCCAAGGCTTCCCCCCCATCTTCAGGGCTGGGGCTTGGGACGTGCAGAGTCACAGCAGCCAAGCACAAGGAAGGGTTAACGAGAGGCCAGCCTGCGTTTCAGACTTGCTTCTGTCAGGCGGGTGAGCTTGAGGCTTTAAAACAAGGAGCTTTTTAGCTTTTTTTTTTTTTTTTTTTTCCCAAGAGAGAATTCTCTAGAGAATTCAGTTACAGGTTTCTACAGAAAATAAAAGAAAAAAAAAACCCAACAAACCAATAACCAAACCATTTGCTGCTGCTCCAGCTGCTCCTGCACTTCAGAGCCGGTTTCAGCTACCTCTCATGTTTCACCAACTTCAAAAAAACCCCAAAACCAACCAAACAAAAAACCTTGAAAAAGGAACAAATTGCCTCAGAGATTGTTGTCTGCAGTTTCCCCTCGAGGCCACCTTCTTCAGAAGCGCTTCCAGAGAGCGGGTGCTCTCCTCAGGGCATCAGGTTCATAAAATTAAACCGGCCTCAGAGCTTTTCCGAATATGTGCATGGCAAGCTGCAGGAGAGACCAAGCTGTGACGTTAACCTTTCTTCTCCCACCTTAGCAAGGAGGGAGGCTCCGTGCGTGGCAAAATTATTTGGCAAGAATTACTGACGCTGTGGTCCATGGATATTTTCGGTTCTTTTCCTTGAAGCACTGAGATGCGTTGTGTTCCTGTCCCCTTCCAAGAAATCCTCTGAATGAATAGCTTTCTCCATCAAAACGATGGGCCAGGGTTTACTTTCAGCTGCTTAAACACAAGCCTGCTGAAACCAGAGGAGTTTGACTCCTATCCCCAAAAATTTAACTCCAGTATCTCCACTAGAAACCAGAAAGCATCTGCTCTTGTGATTGTCTGAAATCTTTGCAGGGGAGATAGAAACCCAGGTTTGTGATTCTACTGCTGCTGGTCCTCCTCCCATCTCCCCAGGGTATGTTGCATCCCACGATACTCAGAGCACGCTTCCTGCAGGCTTGGCCTTAAGAGGGCTCTGAAATTGTTCATCGCTGCTCTGAGCACTAAACCAGAATTGGCATCTGGTTTGCAGCTTCCCTGTGGTGAATAACAGTTTCCTGCCAAAAAAAAAAATAAAAAAATAAAAAAAAATCTCTCTGTCATTCAGGGTAAGAAAGCCTCAGCCTCGACCCTGTCAAGGCTTAACTAACAAGTGTCGTTTTGTGTTGCAAGATACCACAACTGGAAGAGTCTAGGGGGAGAAAATACAGTTTAACATGCTTACATTCTCAGTTCTTAGGTGGCTTCCATCTTTCGCGGTTTCTCCTTAGCACCACATGTAGTTAGGACTTCTCGTCCAGCAAACGTGCACCAAAGGAACCTCTTGTCTGTTTATCTTGGACGAGTCCCCTGGAGGACCACGTGTACCCATCTGCCACGAGCTGAGCTCCACACCTATGCCGGGCCACTCTAAAGATACCCTGCTTGGTGACGTGGGAGCTAATTCATCTCAGGATGCTCACCAGGGAGCAACCTGAGAAGCTTCCATGAGCGTGCTCAGCTCATGCCAGCCAGGTTAGGAGCACCCAGGCTGTCTTACGCACGAATTTCCCCTGCAAGTACTAACAACACTGAGCGTTCATTCATTTGAAGCCATACTTTAACATGCTGGGACAGCTTGCTAGGCTGGGACAACTTGTTTGGGTACCGCATCATGCACGGTTGCCTTCAGAAAATGAAGGCGAGAGGACGCACGGGCACCTTGCAGTCTCTCTGTTTCAGAGACGTTACAGGATGTGAAAGAACATCCTTGGACTGACTGCACTACACACTTCAGGTGCTCAGGTACAGCTCAGATCTCAATAATAATGAAGTTTTTTTTCCACCAAAAGCAGCTGGAGTAATTCCCACTTGCCCACTTCCCATCAAATGCTTCGGTTTATTTGGCCAGCAGACCACAAAGTTGGGACGCCAGGTGTCAGTATCACACGGCACTTCCCAGAGACTGCCTTTTGCTTTTGATCTCCTCTAGCGTGGAACTGAGGACAATTCCAAAACTCCGGTAGTATCTTACATTTGGGACCTGTCAGTAAGGGAGACGCAGTCCATCCCTCACTGCAGCTTTCTGTCTGATGACGGTAAGAGTATTCAGGAGATGTTATTCTCTCTCCTGCTTGGGGGTTGGACTGGAAAAGCCCATTTTTTTCATATGCCAATGACGCATACGTCTGTCACTTCTGAGTGAAGGTAGAACTTTCCTGCTGCCAGTATTTCTGCCGTAGGCTTGAGGTAGCAGTGAAGCGGAAGACAGGTAGCGCAGTTTTGAGCAACAACGGTGTTTTTGCATGCATGATTGCATTTCTGATCACTTCCAACCTTTGCTTTTCATCCCGTCCAAGTGAGGCTGTTCAGAGGCAGAGGAGACCTCTCCCTGGAAAAGTCACTTTCTAGGTGGTCAGGCAGAAGCTGCTGTTCTGAGTCACCCCCCAATGGATACAACCCAGATCAGCGAGATCTCCATCACGGTGATCAGGTGGTACCCGGTCAGACCTCCAAAGATTTTTTTTTTGTCCCCATTAGTTTAAATAATACCAAGTCAACGTTCTTTAATACTTCTTACATGTTCACCCTCTCCCTCTTGCCCCTTCTTCCCCTTTTTTCACCCCAAAATTCCAAAACCTTGCAGCAGGTACAGTCACCTATTCACTTCCCCACTCATTCTGCTCTTCCCTCTTCTTTCACGTCATCTACAAATTGTACCAGGGAAGGAAGCTACCAACCAGACCTGGCATTCCAGTGACACATTTATGGGTCCCGGGGCTGAAAGCGCTACAATAACTGGAGCAGTAGTAAAAAAGGTGTAAGCTACCATTTCTGCTTTGTAACCTTGGGCAAGTCAGTCCTTTAGCGCATCATTCCCTGGCTGTAGAAGACAGAGGACCATGTTTTTTAACCTCAGATGGGCTGTGAGGATAACACCAGAGAGGGTGAAGTATGGAGGAATTTTTTTTCTTTAGAGCAAATTAAGTTCCTCCAAGTAGAGAAGGAAGCTGATGATTCAGGAGAAGTATTTCTTTGCATGGGGAACGCCAAACTGCGTTCCATAGCGCAGGGCTTTGCTGGCCCTCGAGTTTTATCTTCATTTTGGCACCGATAAACTAACACCAGCGGCTAACCCGACGTGGTGAAAAAGCACTGGTCTCTCCTGCTGGGATGAGCTTCGCCAGTGATGCAGTCCTCATGAGTGGACCCGGGCAAATTGATCCAAACTTTCCCCTCTGGTAACAGGGATCACATTGTCCGTGAAATTGGTTACAAAGGGAGATAATTTGGGTACTGGTGTGCGAGCTGAGCCAAGAGTAACTGGGAAATTCTGGTGCTGTACAGAAGTGCACCTCAGTTACATTTTTAGCCTTTCAGTTTGCCTCCTCATTGAAATGACTTTTTTTCCGCATCTCCTTACCTCTTCCCCCATAGCCTCTGGCATCTTACGGCTTTTATAATCTCCAAATCATTTCACAGAGTTTTATTTCTCTCCTGCACCTGTAGCTAGCTCGTCCCTCGCCTCTCCGCTGACGCCACATCTCTAACTTCTCATATATCATTTCTTTACCTTCAAGTTAAATGGCTTGGATCAGCTTTCACGCTCCCTCCTTCTGCGTCTCCCCCAGCAAAACTTCTCTGGTCAGAGCATTATTATGAAGCCCAACCCAAACTCTTGGAATCGGGTGAAAGTTTCTATTGATTTTGGTGGACTTTGGGACCAAGGTTGTTGGCTGGTATTTTTGAAGACCAGACCTAGACTTTCCATGGAGGTCAACTCCCAGAAGGGTCAGCTGGACACAGCGAACACTTTCCAGCCAGCCCTTTCTGGTTCGAGTTGGTCCCTGCTATTGTTAGACAACGGGACAAAGGTGGAAAGGCTGAAGCATGCTTCTCCTGACTTCTATTTTTGACTGGTTTTTTTTCTGTACCAGTCTCAGCACTTCATGTAATTACATCTTTACAGCTCCCCTGGGTGATTTTCTAGAGTTAACTCCAGTTCTGTGCAGTAAGAAAAGGGCAAAGACAGAATAAGAGTTTTCTGACCTTGGTCAACTTTCTGTCCGTACTTCTGCTGTCTTCAGGGTTAAAACTCAAGCCATGCCATGTGAAAGGAGAGGTGTCCAAGATCTCACTACTGGCAGCAGATGCATCAAATACATGCTCCCATCGGGCATCTGTAGGAGATAGGTAGAGAAAAACATGTGGAAAGGAGTCCAGAAAAAGAAGAGTGAGGGAAACTCATGAATGCCAGGACCAAAAAGATTCTACAAGCAAGGCACTGTCCTTCCATATTGGAAGAAGTCCTGAAAATATGTAAGAAAAATATTCCAGATGAGTTTCCTGCTTTCCCAGCCTCAGGAGTATATGGGATAGGTTGGCGTTTTTTTTTTTTTTCAACAAGTTTCATCAACATTGAATTTCAGCCCTCAAGTAGATTCTGTTGCTGAAGCTTAACGAGCTATTTACCTCTGTTATCACGTATCGGAGAGACTTCAGGAAGATGTACCCGATGTTCAAGGCATGTGCTGAAGAGAAAATACGCAAGTAGTCTCGCAGGCGTTTCATGAGCCTCTTACAGGGACCAGCAGCCGTTTACCACAGCACAGGAGAAATGACAAGAAGTTTTATCTCAGGTCTTCAAGACTGTTAAACTCCTTAGCATATTTTGGAGTAATGAAGAAAGTTGGTTTTTGGTGTAAGCACTTTTTTTTGAATGGGGTCCTAGCCACTACAAAGTAAGTCTGATGGCATGCACTTTAAAGCAATTGCTTCAAGTTTTGGCAAACAACTGAGTTTTTGGCTTGGTTCCTTGCCAAGATGTGTTTCTTGGATTTGCATGGAGATAGAATTGCCTCTATACCCAGAGTATGGTTCTAGAATGAAGAGTCAAGATAGCATTCAGTTCCTCAGCTTACAGAGCAAAAAGAGAAACACAGTCTCCAAAATAAAGAGTCCCCACTTTTTGCTCAGCTGTCAGTGCTGGGATCTACAGGTCTGGCCAGAACGCGCAGTACTGGTTTTTGTGTCTGCAGTCATGTCCAGGTTCAGTCACCACAGCCAGCCCCTCTCTTGAATTGCAGCCTTTCAAAGGGTATTTATATCCCAGCGGGGATTTGCACAAATTCCTCTCAGCCTGCCTTCTAAGCGAATTAACAGGATTGAGGTATTTAGTTGCTTAGAAAAAAAAAAATTCTTGAGGTGCCTTTCACCACGTGTCTACATAGCATCCCAGATCTCACCATTCACTTCCCACCAGGTAAGCAAGTTCTTCCGCCTCTCGTTGAAGTACTGTACAGCGATCAGAGAGATGGAGGTCCATCTGGCACCCCTCTTTCACAGCCACACGAGAGGACAACTGCAGGTGTTGGACAGGACAGTGCTGGAGATGGATGGGAATGACACAATGAGTAGGGAGCAACAGTTTACCTCTGAATCTCACGCGGTTTCTCCTCTTTCCACTCCAGGATGCATTCCAGGCCTTCCATATCAACCCCACCTTGGTGCAAAAGTTTCTCAAGCCGTTACTTATTGGAGAGCTTGCTCCAGGGGAACCTAGCCAGGACAGAGACAAAAACGTGAGTATTTGTTTCTGAGCTGGGGTGTTTGATGGGTATGTTCCACCATTTTTTTCCTCTCAGGATGTCCTTCAGGTCAGAGGGAGGCAGATTATCAAGATTTTTGTCACTACAGGCAGCTCCAGAGAGGGAGAAAAGTGTTCAGTCACTGAACACCTCTGTCTAGCAATGTGGACATCCCAGCACAGATGAAAATATGTGTGGGAGGGCGGCGACACATTCAGACTGGCTGGACAAACCTTTCCTTTCCCACAGAGCCACCAGCAGCTCTGTGGTCACCGTGTCCCATGTCTAGCAGCCCATCCCAGGTGCCCAGGATGGACTGATCCCATCCCGGTGGGCAATGTAAACTGAGACACGTGAACTGGGAAATGTGCACCAGCTCTTGTGACTGCTGTCCCTCCTGCTAGTCCTTCTCTGGTGACCAAGCTCTAAAACACACATCAGCGCTTGCCTGTTATGGTGGGAAGGAGAAGAGTAGGCGAAGAAGCCTGAAAAGACTTCTGAACAAGTTGCACCACCTCAACAAGACTACGTTTGTGCCATGCGCAAGCAGTAGGCACCTGTGGGTGAGGCGAACCAGATGTCTCATTTTGGCGGCTGTGCTCGAGGAGCTTGAGGAGCCACCACGTACCTTTTCCACCCACTCGGCATCCTCGGGGCGGCTCTCTGTCCGTTCATTCATTATTCAGGCACTGTGACTGGCTCTTGCCACGAAACTCAATCCTGTCCCGTTGTTTGTGACCGGCCATGATTACGATACGTCTGTCTCGCTGACAATAGGAGAGACGACGCTAACCCGGGAATGCTCTTCACGAGCGATTGCTCGGTCGCTGACCCACGTATTAAATAGACGACGGGTGCTCTGGTATTGGCTGCTCGTCGTCGGAGCTCTGGAATTATGCATAAGGAATAGGACTGCATTCTCTCTTTCTCCAGCTGCCTCTTTAATATTTGTAAAGCTCGTTCCGATGAGAGTCGTCAGCTGATGGAACTCTCAACAGGGCCAGGTAGTGCCGCTGATTCACAGCGCCGGGCTTGAGTTCCTCTCCTAGCTCAAGGTGCAAAAGGTCAGGAGGTGGGCTCAGACCAGCCAGGATGCTTGTTCATAGGAAAGCGCAATGGAAAGCTGGAATACAGGGTAAATATGGAGGCATTTCTGGAATAGCCAACCCATGCAAGAAGCAGCTGTAGTCTTTAGTGTGGAACTTCCTTGCCTTCCTTCGACTCCTTCAGACTTGCCAACTACACGCTGTGTTTTGCGTGATCTGTTTTGCAGTCCCAGCTGGTGGAGGATTTCCGGACCCTGAGGAAGACAGCAGTGGACATGAACTTGTTCAGAGCAAATCCTTTGTTCTTCTCTCTTTACTTGGGCCATATTATTGCAATGGAAGTTTTGGCTTGGTTGATGGTTTCGTACTTCGGTACTGGCTGGATCACAACTCTCATCCTCGCCTGCATCCTCACGACTTCCCAGGTAAGATGTAGTAGGCACAGAGCCTCCTACACAAATCACTAAGGAGAAGGTCAGTGTGCGCTGAACTCTTCATCTGAGATTAATTAGCAGTGCAAAACATTCATAGCAGTGAAAAATATTCACAAGTGCCTTCTGGCCACACCTACCCACTGCTGATGGTGGCTCTCACACATTTTTCTCGCCTCTTTGGCCTTTCCTGCCACATGGTGGTGGACTTGGTAGTGTTAGGTTTACGATTGGACTCGATGACCTTAAGGGTCTTTTCCAATCTAAATGATTCTATGTTCCCCTCCAGAACAAAAACAGAGATCTTGACCTTCTCCCTTCAGTGAATTCCCTCTCTTCCTCACACTCACAACTTGCCTTCTATCTCCATTTCCTTTTGCATTTCACTCTGGCTTCAAACCGCTTCCTAACTATTTGATTTCCCTTCATCCCAGGCCCAGGCAGGGTGGCTGCAACATGATTTTGGACACCTCTCTGTCTTTAAGAAGTCTTCCTGGAACCACATCGTCCACAAGTTTATAATTGGACACCTGAAGGTAAAGGAGATGATGGACCCAAGCAGCTGCGGTCACTTTGACTGTGTCAAAAGAGGAAACTGCAGCTCTAAGCCTTTCCACAGCGAGCAGATGCACGGAGGAGAAGTTAGTGACCACTGCACGTGGAGCTGTTGCGCAGAAGAGATAAAAGATCGTAATTGTAGCTCTTGCAGAACACAGGAGTTCCACAAGCCTCAGTGGAACCACACCAATTTATAGCAGCTGAGGACAAAGCTATTAAATTGCATAAAACCCTCTTTTAACATCCTGTCATCTTTACACCATGCCCTCCACTAAGGTATAGGTTTTTTTTTTAAATATCCCATCCTGCTACATCCCATCCATTCAAGATGCTTTCAGAACTTCCATCCTGAGCAAGATCCAGTGCACTCCAGACATTTCAACGTCCACCTGCAGTCGGAACTTATAGAGGATGGGACATAGTTTTGCCCATGTTCCCAAACCCACGTTGTCTTGCCTGGCTCTTCATGGGCACAGGCAGCAGAGGCAAATCAGTAAAATAATCAGTAAGGCAGCAAGAGGGTTTAGTGGTGGACTTCGTCGTGTCAGGTTAATGGTGAGACTCAATGGTCTTAAGGGTCTTTTCCAACTTAAGTGATTCTATGATTCAGCTACTGATAGCAACTTCACGCGTGGGAAGACACGGTGACATGCAACTCACTCAAAGTATTTTTATTCCCTGCTCTTTCAATATGGATGATCCTTAGTGAGGGCAAACCAGCCCTCTGAAACCAGCAGTCTCACAGCAACTGGCAGCTTGGACACTTACTGCTCATTGCTATCTCAAAAACAAATAACAGTTTGGCCGTAATCAGAGCTGCACTGTTTTAGTTTATATAAATTAATGGGTAATCTTACCGTTGGAGGAACTGTACTTCCCCATGGATTAACTCCTTCTCCTTGTGTCCATCCAGGGTGCCTCTGCAAACTGGTGGAACCATCGTCACTTCCAACACCACGCCAAGCCCAACATATTCAAGAAGGACCCAGATGTGAACATGTTGCATATTTTTGTCCTCGGAGATACACAGCCTGTTGAGGTAAGGCAAAGTGGGTAAAACGTAGAAAACCATGGTCCTGAAGGGCTTCAGAGAATGCTTGTGCAACACCAGGAGCTGGCTAGTATTGGTAGACATGAATTACACAGTCAAGACTTCCAGGAATGCTAAAAAAAGGAAATGCTTCTCTCAGGGATTTCATCTGTCTGCGGTGTCTTGACAGGAGTTTGGCCATCACACGCTCCAAAACTTTGGACTGAAGAGCAAGATTGTGTAATTCCCAGTTCCTATAATTTCCTATATTGGCCACAGGAAAAAGTGTTTTGGGATAGCTTGGGAAAAGCAATGAAGATGGGACTAGAAAGACAGTAGAAAGCTGTTAAAGACAACTTAACCCTACTGGCTTGAAATACAACATGAGGGGAAATTATAGTGTTCCTCAGTACTCCCTCAAGAACATTTCAAAACTGGTCTTCAATTTCCACAGAAAATACCTTCCAGTATGAGTCCAGCTGTGCTCCAGACAGGAGATGGGGGTCCTCTCCACTGGAGCCTTTGCCATGCCATTGAGGGGATATTGCTTGCATAACCACGGGGTTTTCCTCCTGTGTTTTGTTTTGGTTTTTTTTTTTATTTCCTACTTGAGGCAAGGGCAGAGTGTACAGAAACTTTTTGCTGGTATAGGCTAGCCACAAGTGATTGCGCTCTAGCTATCTTCAGGCATCATCTAGCCCTGCAAAAGACATGTTATACGAAGACCCAAGGGTCAGATCTTGACCAACAGTGAGTCAGTTGGGTACGCCAGATTACAACACTCACCTTCTAGAACTAATTTCTTACGTTAATTATGTACTGGCGTGCTGCATGTGAAATAACGGGCTATGTGAAGGTATTTTAATTCAATCTGTCCTCCTAGACCCAACGTATTTACTGTCTGTTGTATAAAAACCTACACAAAGGACACAAACCGTGTACCATCCTTGGTTTTACAGAGAAACATCTCCAGCAAGTACAACACAGGGGAATACAACATTTAAAAGCTAATGGTTTCTCAGCCAGCTTTTATACCACGGAGAGGGTAACTCGAGACACGTGTAAGGGGCATCCATGCTGGTGTATGGACGTGCATAGAGAATGTCTTGCACACACACAATTTTCAAGAAGGGCTCTTATGTATGACTAAAATGAAAGCCTTCGCCTAGGGTCTAAAAACCCCATTATTTAGAAGATGTAAACTTACTCTTAATTGTGTGAGTACAACCCATTGGAAAGTCTTGTGCCTGATAACTGGGTTTAAAAGCAGACCGTGGTTCTGCCACTTAAAGGAGAAACTAAGAATGTAGACATTCATGACAAGGAAACCTGGATCTCCCTCCTACGAAGTATCTGAACTGTTAGCCCAGCATCAGTCTATCCCAGTATTCTTTCCTACTTACATAATAATCCTGCAAAAATGCAACAACCCAAGGTCTGAACCTGTGTTTGGAGAAACTTCTCTGCATCTGCTGTCTGTAGGCGGACCATCGTAAGACAGGAATCGGTGCAGAATAGCTCTCAGTGCCAGCACTCCATCTCCTATCACTTACGTGTCAAACTAGTGACACAACATCATAGATTGAAGCGCGTCTGTGTGACTTGGTAGCAGCTGAGGACCACGCCAGTTTTCCCGCAGTGGGAAGAGTAAGCTTTTACACGGCTTGGCTAATGGCAGGAGGTCATGGGGGCTGATGGCTCTTAGCACAGCCGTAGGCATGGCAGCTGGTGGAGAAATGCATTAAAATGCCCTCAGGCTCTGAAGTAAATAGAAAATAGAGAGCAAGTAAATAGGAATTTACACCTAGCACAGTTACAAAGTCATGATATTTAACCATACGAAAACACTTTTTACGTGTTCTGGTGGAGGAATTTAATCAAAACTCCCCAGTCAATAAATAAAGAAGTATTACAGGGCATCTTCTCTTACCTGTGAGTGTCATAATCCAAGCTTTCTCCTCTGTGTCCCGCAGTACGGCAAGAAGAAGCTGAAGTACCTGCCTTACAACCACCAGCACGAGTACTTCTTCCTCAGTGAGTATCTGCCCTGCGCTCTTCCCTTTTCCCCCAATGCCACTTGACCTTCCCAGCCCTTACCGTTAGCAGAGCAACTCCTCAACTCATCCTACCCTTCCTCAGGACCACCATCCCCCGTGCAGGTCCAAAAATCAGTTTATTCTTCAGTGATGTCCAAGCATCTCAAACTTTGCCAACACGGCCGCGTAAAGCAAGGCAAATAAGTGAGACTGGGAAATAACCTCTGTGGGAGAAGCTCTGTGGAAAAAATCCACGTTGCTCTTTGATAAGTCAAGATGAACGGGCATGAAGCAAAGCCTCCTTTCTTCCCAGAAAGGCATCCACAACCCCCATCACCAGCACCTCCCCTCTCTCACCCCTGCTAGGCAGACTTGCCCTAGAACCAGTCCTAAACCACTGGCTCGCTCACGTCACGCACCTTTCCACCCCCTCTGACGGGCAAAACATTTCCCTTTGCTTTGCAGTCTTCCCGCCTCTGCTCATCCCTGTGTATTTCCAAATCCAAATCATCTCGACCATGATCAGGCGCAGGTTCTGGGCGGTGAGTGAAACGTTCCCTCAGTCTTGATGGGGTCCGGCTGGTCTTCCGTAAGAAATCACACTGGAGTAGGGAGGGAGGCCAGTCATCCCTGCAGGAGAGCTGGCAGAGGGAGGGTGGGAAGGAATCGCGCTTTGCCGAATCAGTTATCCCGCATCCCTAACGTTACCAGCAAGGACACGTTGTATGAGACAGGCAAAGTGATGCCTAACGTCTTCTCTCTTCCCTTAGGACCTAGCCTGGGCCATCAGCTACTACATGCGCTACTTCATCACATACATCCCATTCTATGGCGTTCTGGGATCCCTGTTTCTCCTTACTTTTGTCAGGTAGGAGATAAAGGGCATCCCCGCTGCTCTCCCCTCCCTCCAGTGCCAGACGAACCCCGTCTCAGCTCTGCCAGGCCCCACAGGCCTTCCCTGTTTGGGCTGGCCGCAGACCATTGACCTCACGTGTGTCATCCTGGCTCTTCCCACTGCTTCACGTTCCTCTCATCATCTCCCCGCGGCAGAGCTGGTTCTGGTGCTCAGCATCATCCCCCGCCCTTGTGACGGTCCAGCCAGGATTCTCCTTCCTTTCCTCATTCCCTGTCCTCACACGCTGCCCAATCCCAACACATTTATGCATTTTTTTGTCCTCTTTGGTCAAGGCTGGACCCTTTCAGAGTGCCTCCCAGCTTGCTGGGAAGGTAATTTGTGAGCCCTCCTGACCGCTGTACGTGTTTCCCCAGCGAAATGCTCACCACCCAGTGTGGAAGACTGCATGGCCTGGACACCAGCTCGTACCAAAGGATGGCGTTTAGTCCCACAGTCAGCATCAGTTTGAGGAAAACACTTCATCACCGTGACAAACATTTCCTAAAAAAATAAATCATCATCATTTTTTTGAGTAAAAAGGCAACAGATGTACAAAAACCTTCACAATATCAACCACCATGCTTGATGCCTCTGTGTTTTTTTGAAGGTTTCTGGAGAGTCACTGGTTTGTGTGGGTCACCCAGATGAATCACATTCCCATGGAGATCGATTGCGAGAAGCACAGAGACTGGCTTAGCTCTCAGGTAACCGAGAGGGGAAAGAACAGCAGTAAAGCATTAAAAATAAAGTGCTAAAAGCACTACTCAGGAAAGTGCCGAAGCATTTATTTTAAATTAAGCACGTGAAAAGATACACTAAGGCACGGGAGCGTTCAGATGTTCACCTTCAGCTTTTGCTGAAGCACTTCGTGCAACGGGAATTTGTAGGCAGAGAGGGAGAGAGGTTGTGAGAGGGAGAGATTTGGGGAGGGGGATGATAAGAGAGGGATATTGGGTGGGAGGGAGAGACAGAGAACGTGTGTACGGTAGAAACGGGTAAACCTCTTTGACACTGACGCGGTTCTATGATGCATCGCGGGGGGGTGAGGGGAGTACATCTCCTATGGGTACTATGTAGAAATCACAGCTTAGCCAGTTCAGAGCGTAAGAGGATTTTAAGAAAGACTACCTCATTTTACAGTCCTTGCTCATGTAGCTAAGAAATATTTCCAGAATATTCAGGTCTTGCACTTAAAGCAAACTGGGCAGTAAGTAGATGGGATGGGGAACGCAGGCTTTCTGCATCCGTGCATTTTTCCTCCCCAGTTTCCTATCCCGGTCCTGTTGTTAAGCATCTGCTCTTCGATGGGAAAAGCTGAGATTAAGGAGTCTATAACTTGGACAATGTCCACAAACTGCCTCCTTATATTGTCCCCTTTACCACTGGTCCAACCGGTGGAGACGGGTCAGCACGACCGTAAGCCCCGACGGAGGATTAAACCTCCGCTTGCTGCAACCAGCCGTCTCAGCAGCGCGGTCTTCTGCGCTCAGCAGTGCCCTAAGACACAAAGAAGAGCTTCGTTCTGGTTTTAGGGTGAGACTTACTTAATCTTCACAGCCGCTTGCTTGCCCTCACAGGTGGCGGCCACTTGCAATATCGAGCAGTCCTTTTTCAATGACTGGTTCACCGGGCACCTGAATTTTCAAATCGAGCACCAGTGAGTATGGGCACAGAATCGTTTGGCCATGGCTGGGTTTGAGGGGAGGGAAAGGCTGCTAAAGGCACGCGTGCGGGATGGGGCGGGATCTTTGGAGCGCTACCATCTGCCGAGGAAAGAGACTCCCAGACTACTGGGGGTCACGGTCTGCTTCTGCTGCAGGCATGGCATCTTCCTCTCTTGCTACCAAATACTTCAGCTTCCACTCTCACGATTTTAATTTGGGGTTTAATTAGGAGTCAGTGGTACGAATCTACCAGTTACAGTGGCTATGGATTCCTATCCTAAGCTAACTACTTGAAATTGAGTATCCATTTCGGAAATCTCCTCTCCCTAACTAAAAGCACTTCAGTGTTTTATAACACGGGACAGCTGCGTGGGCCTGCCTACGCTGCTGGGTACCAGTTCCAGGAAAGATATTAAAAGCAGGGCCATGTGGGCAGTCTGTTGCCCGTGACAACACCAAATGCAAAAGAGACGGCGTTTAGGGTGAGGCTGGCTGGTTTGGAAGTCAGCTTAGGAAATCTCCAGCACAGGGCAAGGTGATCCCAAATCCTTCTTTACCTGTTTCTCTGGTCCGTGAGCTTCCAGAGGTGGGAAATCAATGTGTTCAGTTTTACAGAGGGCTGTAAAGCATGGGTGCCTCTCTGTGCCTCTCTTTTTTTTTTTGTCTGCTCGCACAGCTTGAGGAGAAGGCATTAATAATTAGCCCCAATGAGGAGGCAGGTAGAGATGCCCATCCCTCGGGGTTAGTCTCTAGAGTTTTCTCAGGTTTGTTTTCTCTTTCTCTATTCCAGCCTGTTTCCAACAATGCCACGGCACAACTTCTGGAAGGTGAAACCTTTGGTGAAGTCCTTGTGTGCCAAGTATGGAGTCCAATATGAGGAGAAGCCTCTTGGAAAAGCATTTGTAGACATTGTTGGGTAAGGTCCTCTTCGTATCACCTGCAGCTTGCAATTCACTGTTAGGTGAACATCCTATCTTGTCTCGTACAGAGAAATCAGGGCACCCTAGACCCCGCAGAAATACCGTGTCGGAGTGTGGTAATCTGGTGTCACTAGGTGAATAACCTCCCTGTCGCGGTCCAAGGAACAGCTGTGGCAACGCTGACCCACAGAAATGACACGGCTCCACTGATTTAGTGGACTGACGCCAGGTGACAACAGATGGGAAGCGGCTTCGCTCCATCCTCGGGGAAGAAACAACTGTCCCCCAGCACGGCTTCTGCCACCGGAGCCCTTCTACCAGAGGACTTTTAGCATTTAGAAGGGCACTAACCTGATGTAACAGCGACCTTTTTTATGATGACCTTTTCAAACGCTCTTCTGACAGCTGGCGATTCCTGATTTCGGGAGCTGGCAGCCTGTCTTCAGCCTGCAAAGTGAGATGAATCAAAAGGGAATGAGTCAGGTTACAGCCCGTGCCGTTTCCCATCTGAGCCCTGCCAGCAGCAAAGGGCTATTCCCTACAGACGTCGTTGGAGCCTCATCTAACGGCCCTTGTTTCTGTCTCGGTTACGCCGAGAGGAATAATTCATGACAGCGAACATGAGAAAGCGTTCTGCAGCCCAGGGATCGCCACTCGCAAACCCTTCTAAGCAAATGCAAATTAAAGGAGGTTGGCTTCAACGTGCAGAAGGGCTGAAAATGGTTCCAAACCTCCTTTGGTCCTCATATCCAATTAGTCCAGGAAAATCAGACCCAGGATCCCACCATACAGACCCCGTGTCCCTACACAAGTTCTCAGAAACCATCTCAGCATCACTTGCCCTCCCAAGAGAAGGATCATCTCCTGTAAAACAATATAAAGCTGCATTTCCAGCCTCCAGACCGCATTTTCTTTGTTTGTCAGAGGACTTTTGGGCCCAGACCAGCTCAGATCTGTCACGTAGTATTTGTGGAGCTGGTGGAGATGGGAAATTCTGCAGAATTCATGGAAGGGGGGGAGTGAGGAAACTCCTTCGGAGGTGCAACCTGGTGAACCCAGGCAATTCTGCTGTGCTGTTTATTCCTGGACAGAGGGACCACAGGTAGCACAGTGGGCATCAAGTGAAGTTCTAGCTGTCTGAGCCTCAAACCGGGCATGTTGGGGGTCTAAGGAGCAAACTGGGTAGCTCTTCTTGCTGTACTGGGGAAAGGCATTCAGTGTCCTAAGGGTTCACATTCAAATTGAGTAACAGGCTCCTTTGTAGGAGAAAAAAAAAAACCAAAACCAAAAAACCAACAACAGAGGGAAGATTCACATGCCAAACAAACTTCTCTTCGTTTTCTTTCCCCAGGTCCCTAAAGAAATCTGGAGATCTATGGCTGGACGCTTACCTCCACAAGTGAACGCGAATCTTAATGGGGAGGTGTGAGTGACAGGGAGGGATGGGGGGGTGCGTGGGGGGGGATCACACGTGTGTCTTTTACTCTCAGATTTCAGTCTGTATCTAAGTGCACAGTTGGAGGGGAGTTTCCTGTCTTGTGAACTGCTACTGGGATGGGCTCAGGCGACCAGTTTAATCCCGACAGATTTAAAATGTGCTTCAGAGGATGAGAAGTGATGCCAGTATTGCACAAAACGGAAGGTTGGGAGAGGAGGGAGAGGAGGAGCATTTAAAAAAGGGGCATTAATATCCAACCTTGACCTTCTCTTCACAAGATTCGTTCTAGT
>JAAGAY010009448.1:0-12596 GCA_011801015.1 Ardeotis arabs
ACCACTTGCTCAATAACAAAAACCAGCAACTAGAACAAGATAAGGAAATACCAAAGGCAAAAATAGTAAAGACAACCAAAAAACTATAACCAATCCAAATGAAGCATAAGGCACATGAACAGTATATTGCTACCAATCAAATTAGATAATTAAGTGTGTGCGCTTTGCGTGTAACTTAGGCTATAAAAGACAAATGCTGACTGACAATAGAGGTCTCTGGAACACCATCCACGGAGTCCGTGTTTTTACTGCCACACCCCCCCGATGATGGGTACGGCAATCTAGAAGGCGTTATTTCAGGCAAACAATTTCTAGGGGCAAGATATGAGGATGTGAGAAGAAAACCATAGGCAAGGAGAGAGAACTGTGTAAGGAAACGGAAGCCCAAACAAGAAATGAATAATCTCTGATGTCGTAGTTTAATCTCCATCGCGACCAGACTACGCAGTCTCTCTCTCACTTCCCCCACCCTGCGAGATAATATAAGAAAAAGGCTCGAGGTTTGAGATAAGGACGGAGGGATCCTTGAAGTCACTGTTACGGGCAAAACACACTCAACTTGGGAAAACTATTTGTTTATTACTAAAACCAAAGCAGGATAATGAGACAGCAAACAGGATAACCCCCACGCACCCCTCCCTCTTCCCGGGCTTAACATCATCTCCACCACCTTCCCCCCCTGAGGGGCACAGGGGGGAAGAGGGAATGGGGGTTGCGGTCAGTTCATCACACGTTGCTTTACGCTGCTGCTTTGTCTTTGGGGGAAGAACTCCTCACATTCCTCCCCTGCTCCATCGTGGGATCCCACCTACGGGCTGCAGTCCTTCATGAAACTGACCCCGGGTCGTTTTCCCATGGGGTGCAGCCCCTCCAGAACGGCTGCCCCAGCGGGGCCTCCACGGGCCACAGCCGCCTTCAGGCACCCGCCTGCCCCGGCGTGGGGTCCTCCCCAGGATGTGGGGGGATCTCTGCTCCTCCGTGGGCTCCCCGGGCTGCAGGGGGATCTCTGCTCCTCCGTGGGCTCCCCGGGCTGCAGGGGGATCTCTGCTCCTCCGTGGGCTCCCCGGGCTGCAGGGGGACAACCTGCTCCACCATGGTCATCACCACAGGCTGCTGGGGAATTCTGGCCAGGAGCAGCATTACTGCTCCCCTTCCTTCTGCACTGCCCTTGGCGTCTGCAGCTGTTCCTCTCACAGAAATCCTTCGCACCAGTCAGGCAGACGCCTCTCAGGGTCTCTTCCCATCTCATCTCCTCTCCATTCCTTGCAGCTGGGCCGGGCTGAGTCGGGCCCAGTCGCCGCCCGGCGGGAGGCCAGAGGGTGAGGGGTGCAAGGCCCACGAGGCTCACACCTCCCGCTCTCTGCCCCAGCTCAGCTTCTTCACATTTTTTTTTTCTGTTCTTCCTTTTCTTAAATACGTTATCGCAGAGGCGTTATCAGGGAACGTTCTGCTACCAATTGGCTTGGCCCTGGCCAGCAGCGGGTCCGCCCTAGGCCTGGCAGACTCCACTGGACAAGAAAGGGAAACTTCCAGCAGCTTCTTACAGAAGGTGCCACCGTAGCCCCCCTCACTGAATAGAACCAGGACACATGAAGGGGCCTTTCAGGCTGTGAGGAGCACAATTTTCTCACCCATCCCTGCATGGCAGATGTTCCCCTGGCCCAGCACACGCTGCAGAGCAACTCTGGCTAACTGTTGCATATCATTTGTTTCTTCTGGGGGCTCCTCCATTTGCCTTGGTCCTCGTAAGGAAGGAGAGAAGTGTGTTAAAGCCACAGCAGCTCCTCAGTTCTTAGTCCACTCTGCTCAAGCGTCACACCTGCTTTCGTGTGGACATGAGGCCCTGGGCAGGTGGAGGAGCATTGGCTTTGGCGGAGCGGTCCATCCATCAATGGAGAGTGAGGGCCTTCTGGTGTGAGCTGAGAGAGGGAATCCTAGATCCGTCAGAGAGGCATTTCCAGTCCAATATGATCATCTTCTGACCAGTTCACTATTTTCTTCCCTTTCTCCTTCTTATAGTCTTGAAGGCAACCAAAACCTGTGCATCTTAACATTGTTTGGTTACTTTGTGCCCCCGTGTCCCTTTTCCCAGCAGAGTGCCATAACAAAAGAGATGAAGGATTAGCCAGAGGACACTTTAAAATGGTCTCTAAAATGCAGTAAGAAAAGGTCAAGGCACAACTCCCAGGTAGGGCTTGAGTAAGATCTATTATTTGTGCTTTCTTTTTTGCTCACCACGAGATGCCTCCCTTCCCCAGAAAGCATTAGTAAGACCTTGTCTGTGTTCGGCTTGAGCTAGGGGATACTCCACGAGACCAGATCATCCACAGAGAGATGCAGCTGACACACAGCATCCGGACCATCAGACAGCAGGAAGCCAGTCGGGGAGCAGCGACCAGCACCGCTTCCGAACCACCCCTCACAGCACGCGCTGAGCAGCCAGCTAAAGGCAGCAGCCTTTGAAGAGCAAAGTTCCTCTGGCCAAGGTGATTTAGGTCAACGCATCTACGCTCAGCTCTCCCATCTTAACGCCTTGTTGCCTCGCTGAGTCCCATCACAAACGGCTTCCTGAGCTGTCGCGCTGTTATAACGCCGCTCTTCAGAGCGTCCCGCTCAGCTGCTTGCTAAAACGTAACAAACTGGTTTTCTTTGTTTCCACAGTAAGCTCTATTGACAAAAGCTGAGCATCATTATTTGTAAAAATGTGCAATTGGAGTGTGATCTCCAGTACAAATTATTCTTTTCCAGTAATGGTCATACCCTCAGAAGCCAAAGGAGTGACATGGAGTATAAAAGAGAGAGTGCAACTGAAAAGGAAGACTTTTTGAAGTTCAAAAGCTCGTGTTCTGTTTGTGAAAAGGTGTCATTCACAACACCACTTATTAAAGCTAACACTATAAGAAGAGCGTAGCATAGATAATCTTACATCCCTTTGGGTGCTGGGAACCCTGAGCAGTGTGGCATCGAATAAGACCTCGACCCATAGGGAGCACGCTGTGCAGACCCCGTCCATAAAGAAGACCCCCTCTTTTTGGTGGTTCAAGCTATTGTAGGATTTCCTTGCAGGAAGATAATTCTATTCATCATTTCCACGCTCAAACAAGAAGTTCTCATGAGAACTTTTTGTTGCGCTGTTAGATAAAGGCATGGCCGGGTGGATGGCGTAACCACAGGCAGCGAGTGGGAGCTGCCTGCGGGGTTCTCAGTTACAGTGAGCTGCAGAGTTTATCCTGTAGCCAAGGACTTTCTGCAGCACACCGCAGGGTGGACCAACGGTCCTCTGGTCAGGATCTCTACGGGTGGGAAGATACGAGCTGGGATCTGAGTACGGGGTGCGGGTCCTAACTCTGCTATAGCGCACTGCGGGGAGGCAATGCAGCCCAAGTGGTCGGGGGTCTGACCTTTCGTTGTGCTGGGCCCGAGTTTTCCCAGCAGCAGTGAAGTGATAATGCTGGGCGATGACCACAGAAACCCTCGGGGAAGGGTACAAACACCACTCCCTGAGAGCCCAGTTTGAGCGCTCCTGAGGAACAGCCTTGGTGAGCTCCCCAGGGACACCAGGTAAGGAGACTTTCCTGGGAACAGTGATACCTATTAGGTAAGGATTGTAAGGAATTTGGAACAGAAGCAGAATAGTCCTGCTCGCAGGGTGGTGCAATTGTCCTAATAAACCTTGTTTTGTACCTTGGACTCAGAGCCTTTTTCCTTGAAGGGGTCGGGAGTGGCAGAGGGTCTGACCGTGACACACAGTCAGCGTGATCAGAAGAGTCAGAGGTGGGTGCTCCTCATGGCTCCGTTTTACTTAGTGCAGCCTGTCCAAGCTTTTGCCCGGAATCAAAAGAAGAGAGCTCTTCAAAGAGAGATTCATGGTAGTAAAAAATCAAAGTTTTGATCTGACTTACCTCTGGAAGAGACCATCTATCTCCACATTGGCTATAAAGAAAGTCGAGAGGCATGAGGCACATGAGCCTGTTGTTGGTGCTTGTGAAGGACAAATGGCTCAGCTGGATCTGCTTCTCTGAATGTTTCTGGTATGTTAAGCTGCTCTGGGGACGTGGGACTGGAGATACAAGGCAAATCGCTGCAGATGTCACCAGTGACAATAAGCTCCCTTCCAACCCAAACTATCCTATGATTCTATGCACTAGGGTCTCAGGATCGGAGCAGAGTGAGGAGATGGTGCTGTGTGTCGGGTGCTGGTACTACTGGTTATGCATGGCGTTTGCTTGCTCTACAGCAGTAGGACGCTGCTGACACAAGGGGAGCTTGCAATCAGCTGTAGCCCCCAGTTGTTTTCTAGAGAATGGATCTCTACCATTGCCAGCATGGTCTTTGTGCAGCTGATGGAGAGAAATATCAACTTCTAGATGCCAATTCATCTGACCTGCTTGTCCTATCTGTCTTCAGAAGAAAGGAGTGCCTATTGTGCATTGACTGTGCAGCAAGCAGAAGGGTATTAACTCAAACTGAGACGTTTATTAGTGACAGGGACAGGACAGGTCACACCAAAGTCACAGTCAGCATGAAACAGGGGAGGGACTCCTCAATACACAGAAGGGCAGGGCTGCAATTCAGAGGGACTTTGATGGGCTGGAGAAATGGACTGCACCAAGAGGAGCCGGCAATCCTTACTCTCCAGCACCTATCTTAAACCTACGAAAGCCCCCTCCTCTCCCAGCGGAGGGAGTTACAGCACCCATGATCGTTTGAATCCTAATTCTTTACGCTTTTTCCTGGCACTGCTGACCTCCTGTTTGGTCAGCAGGCTGCTTTTATGGTTTTGTAATGATGGCATTCTCTAACTCTTGTTTCCAGAGCTGATGTGAATGTGTACACACTTTAGTAAAAGGACAATCCATTAGAAGACTGACCCTGAAGAAGTGCTCAGTGAAACCTTACCAGAAGGCCTCTTCCCAGGTAGAGGGTGGACCCACGGTCCTTTGCATCAGCCAAGAGGGCTCCTTCTCCCGTTAAGCCATTCAGCACAGATCTGTTTTACACACCGGAGCCTAAGAAGTTCTTGAGAAATCTCAAGAACAGTTGAGACAAAGATCACACTCTCTTTGTCCTGAGCACAGCTGCTTCCCATTTTGCTATACTGAGGTTTGAACAAACTATGCTTTCAGGACAGAATCAGCCGTTTCAGCTCCTGGCAACGAGATATTTTCTGTCTGGTTAAAACTTTATGCATGTCCACAGAATAAATTAAACCAAGAAGAAAAGGGAGAGCGGAAGGAAAGTTTACTCACTGCAAACAAAACCTAAACCTATAGTTGGCATTGTTAAAGGAAAAGCAAAAAAAAGGAGTAGTGGTGAAAAAAAAGATGCTATACTGGGAATGGAGTTTTAAAGATGACTGGGTAGTGGAGATTTTTTTTTTAGTAAGAGTTTATTTCAAAATCACTTGCAGAAATAGTGGCCTGCAGCTGACAGCTACAGCTGATGTTAGACCTCAGCTGTACCTTTAGACAAAAGTTATGTTGGGGATAGGGTGATTAACCAGACAAAAGGAGAGGGAGAGGGAGAAGAAGGGGGAGGAGGAGAGAAAGGGAACACTGTCTCCAGAGAGCAGCCAAGACGAGCAGCAACTGGAGTTTCAGGTGAGTGTCCTCTCACAGACATCCTCTCTGCTATGCCAGGGGGTTCCCAACACTTCTCTGATACAATAACTGCCTGCTTCTCCTCAGGAACTTCTCAAATGCTCTGTTAGCCACTGGTCTTACAATGCTAATCAGAGTATGCCTTCCTCAGAGGGGGTGGCGCTTGCTGGTTAACTAGAAGAGGATATCCAGAGCCCTGGGGAGAACACAGGCAGCCAAGGCATTAGGACACGCTCCCTGCTCTAATTCCGGGACGTTACTTCCACAAATGGCTGACAAACACAGGTGTCCACATTTTCAGGCACCCTGCCCTTCTCTTTCCACTGGGACAACTTATTGCAGCCTTCCAGTGCCTAAAGGGGGCTGATAAGAAAGATGGGGAGAAACTTCTTAGCAAAGCCTGTTGCAATAGGACAAGGGGTAATGGTTTTAAAATAGAAGGAGGTCCTGTTGAACAGGGAGAGTGATAGAGCGGCTTGCTGGGCACCTGGTTCCTAGCCAAGGTCAACCCATCACAGTCCTCTAAACCCCTTCATCACCACCTTCACTTCCACACGCCCCCAGCCACCCATGACATCTCCACGTCCCCTGACCACAGTTAGTGAAGGGTCTACCAGCACTGCAACATTTATTATGGTGCTTTATTTCACCTGCTTTCAAGGCATGCCAATGGCATGTGCTACCCCATGACTTTCAGTGGCCTAGGCCCCCCGTCTGCCCCAAAACCCCTCCTACCCCCCTGCTGTGGAGCTGGACAGTTTGGAATTGCATGTGGCAGGTCTGTGGCAAGTCCATGGTGAGTCCACAACAAGTCTGTGGTGGGTCCATCGTGGTTCTGTGGCCCAGCTGCCAGTGCCCCCTCTGTGGGGACATCCTCACATTCCCTTCACGTGGTCCTGCAGCCTCTCCAGCACTTCTTCAACCCGTTTCAGTACCTCCTCCTCATCCACACTGCAGAAGGCCTCGTTGGGGGTGATGGGGAAGGGGTGGTAATTTGGGTACTGTGTGGCCTTGCCATCCAAGCCTCGGCCCTGCACACACTCCACCTCCTCTGCCAGGCACCTCAGCTTTGGCTCCACGCCCTCCAGCCATTGGGCCAGTCCCACCAGCTCCACTGGGGCCTCAAAGGCCTCACCATGGCAAAGTACAGCAGCCACCAGCGCCTTCTCCAGGGCCTGATGTGCCTTGAAGAGGACCCAGTTGGGGCAGCAGCGCCTGATGTCATTGCGGGCTGCCTGCAGGTCACTCTTGGCCTGCTGCAGCCACCGCTGGGCCTCTGGGATGGATGGAGTCAGAGCCATGGCCTCCTCCTTGCACAACCAGGAGCCATGGCGTTCCTGTCCCTGGCAGCGGTGCCAGGCAGCACTCGCAGGGTTGTACAGGAGGTCCCGCAACACCTTTGGCTGCTTGGCAGCACTCAGCTGCTGCAGGGTTGCCAGGCTGTGATCCGCATCACCATCCACCTCTGGCATCAGGCTGTGCCGTGATGTCCCCTCTGCTGCAGCCTCCTCCTGCAGCCTCTGCTCCAGCTCTGGTGCAGCACCCACCAGTGCCACATCATTCTCCTCCAGAACTAAGGCCACATCCTGTGGCTCCTGGCAGGCCAGCATTTCACGCAGCACTGACAAGGCGGCTGCCTCCAGCTGTCCTCCCAGGATGGTATTGATCTCCCGTGCTAGTGTCTCCAGGACCCTTAGCTGATGCCGGTTCAGCATCGTGTCTGCATGCCGGATGTAGAGGAGCCGCTGGGCATCACCGGCCAGGCACACATAGACAACACGTGCCTGGGAGCTGCCCTCCACCTTTGCACCACAGTGGAGCAGGACAGTGCAGATGTCCTCACAGCACTGCACTTTCAGCTGCTCCACTGGAAAGCCACCGTCCTCCTCCATTCTCATCATAGCCCTGTGGCTCTGCCACCGGAGCAGGGCGTCCAGTCCCATCCTAAAGCACGGTGATACCAGGAGGGTCTGCAGGCGCCTCTGCCCAGGACACTGAGAACCATAGTGACATGGTCGCAAACTGCCCTCCTCCAGCTGCTGCTCTGTCACCTCTGAGAGCGCCCGCGGCCGCAGGCGCTGTGGCAGCATCTGCAGCAGCCACCAGGCATTACACCCGATCCCCGGCAGTTCAGCCATGAACACAAAGGTCTTCTCCAAGGCCCTGGTGGTGCTTGAGGACACGCAGTCATTGAAGTGCAGCCTGTGGGACGGCTCGAGGCAACCCGCAGTGCTCAGCAAGTACAGCTCAGCCACGGTGGAGAAATCGGGGGGCTTCGGTGCCTCCCGCAGCAGCTGGAAGAAGTGTTGTGTGGCCAGCAGGACTGTCTTCTTCTGGATGGCATTGAGGGTCCCGCTGACACGGCTCTCCTGGTGGATCTGGGCCAGGACATGGCTATAGTGAGCCAGTGTGGGGAGCACGGCCAACCCAAGGTGTTGCAGGAGGTCTCCATAGGCAGCCACGCGGGGGTCAGTCATGAAGAGATAGGGGTAAAAGTCAGCCGCATCCGGGAGTGATACCACCACTTGCCGTGGCATGGCCATGTCCCCTGACTTAGCCAGCACCACAGGCAGCTCAGCAAGGCACCCCGCGTCCACCTCGTTCAGATGGGTCTGCAAGAAGTTGTACACCTTCTGGAGCACGCTGGCCCGTGTGGTCACCTGCTGTGGTGTCTGGCAGACTGCCCTGCACACCCGCTCCAGATTGGCCACCACCAGGGTGACAGGTATCTCTACAAGGACTCCCATGGCCTCCAGGAGGTCCTTCTTGAGTACAAAGGACTTTGGCAGGATGGTGGCTGATGTCCACAGGAGCTCAGCCACATCTTCTTGGCAGTGGTAAACGCTGTCCTTCAGGGCCACAGTCTTAGTGCCGGCTGCAAAAGCAGGGTGGAGGTTCACCAAGTTTGGGGGGATGTCTAGCGGAGGCAGGAAGTGGATTGAGGCAATTTGCCCCAGGAAATTGTCTGACACGGGATTGTCCAACAGGATGCCAAGATTCTTGAGCATCTCCTGCTGTCGCGCCAGCATGTCTTGAGTGTGGCACCTATCCTGAGTGGCTTCATGCTCTATCTCCAGGGCCAAGGCCACGAAATCCTTCTCAGAGAGGCTGGTGCGGACACCTGTCTTGAGCAGGAAGTCATTAGCAGCTCTGCAGTCATAATTGAGCGCCACAAAGAAAGACTCGGGCACAAAGCGGCGTTGGAGCCGCAGAGTGCAGAAGGAGGGCGTGTTGTCGTAGAAGTAGGAGGCCAGGCGCAGCACACCATGGGCATCAGGTATAAACGCCACAGTCTGGAAAGCTGCCACAACATTGTTCTTGAACTTAACATTGCAGGCGTGTTGCAGGGCAAAGAACAAGCGCGCAGCTTCCACAAGCTCTCGCGCTGTGAGTTGGGACAGCCGGGGCAGCACCACGGTCTTGAAGAGCTGCTGGTCATTTGTGAGCTCCCACTGCAAATCCTTGGCCAGCTCCTGGTGGATCTTGTCTGGCGTGAGCAGCACCATGTCCTTCTCCAGGCTATACAGGCCACGGACACCTGGGGGCAGTTCTGGGAACTGGCTGCTGAGCAAGAGCACTTTGCGGTTGGGTGCCACAGCTACGTAGTTCCCACCATACTCCCGGAAGAGAGGCAGGAGCTGGAGCTTCCCCACTGCCCACTGATCCAGTTTTCCCTGCACAAAGTACAGCAGGACAGCCACATCCCGCTCATTTAAGTCGCTCCAGCGGAGATGAGTTCTGTTGTCTGCCAGCTGGGCCAGCACAGCCTTGGGCTCGGTGGCCTGCAGTGCCCTTGTCTTCACGCAGTGGCAGGCGAAGTTCAAAGGCAGCAGGGACCTCTGGAGCACAGGGATGCCCAGTTTGTGCAGCACCCTGGCCACATCTGTGTCGCAATCAAAAAGAACGTTGGGGAGGGAGGATAGTGGCAGTAGGTGCTTCGAGTCTCTCTCATTCCTCTGGACAGGCAGCACTGCCACATCCTGAAGATGAGATATGAATGATGTCATGTCCGCCTCCAACTCCCTTTCGTCCTTCGTGGCTGTGTAGACCACAGTGCTGAAGAACTTCCACAGCTCCTTGAGCCACTTCTCCCCCTCTGCAGTCCAGTTCAGCTGAGCCAGTGCTTCCCGGATGAGTGGTGTGGCCTCCGGGAGGTCAAGCTTCTTCACAAAGCAAGGCAGAGTCGAGTCAGAAATGAACTTGTGGGCAAAGCGGTGGCAGTGGTGGGGGAAGAGGTGGGCAAAGGAGTTGCAGAAGACTGGGTGGTGGATGCTGAGGGCATTCAGGTAGCCATCCTGTGTGGCTAGCAAGGGAAGGCCTTCCAGTTCTTCCTTGGCTACATTACCGGGCTCCAGGCAGTGTCTCAGCAGGACGGAGCAGCTCTGTGGGGTCCTCAGGGGTGTCTCAGCCAGCTTGCAGGGCACGGGGAGTGCCAGGGCCTTGAGAAAGCGCCGGAGAGAGGCTGGCTGCAGGTCAACAGCCTTCACATGGGCTTGAATGAACTCCTTGTAGATCTGCCGCAGGTGGGTGAATGCTGGCACCAGGTTCATGTTCAGGTGCTGCAGCACCTCCTGGAGAGCTGGCTCAGGCCTCAGCTTGAGGAAGTACGGCTCTGTTAGCACATCCTCACCACCTGGAGATGCCCAGGTTATTGTCACCATGCTGTCAGGGGGCTTCACGTGGTACACGGGCACCGCAGGCAGGCGCGCGTCACTGAGGTGCCTATAGACATCCTTCACCAGGTCCTCAAAGACAGGTAGCACCTTTTTCACAGCAGGGAAGAACCGGAGGTAGTGGGAGGCCAGGTACTTCTGGCAGTCCTCCAGGGACTTGAACTGGAGTCCTTCAGGTCCCAGGGCTCTCCACTGCGTGGTGAGGAAGGTGCAGTATAACGGAGCGACCAAATGCCGGAGCAAGAAGCCATTCCAGGCTGCCTCTGTGTTGCCTGAGTCCTGGCGGAGGTTGCGTCTGGCCACATCCACGGAGAAGTTCGCGTTGATGTGCACAGGCAGCCCTGTGGTCAGCGGCAGCGGGAGGGTGCAGAAAGCTTTGCCCGTGACTTTGTCCAAGTCTAATGGCTTCAGGCAGCCAGCCACAGCCCCATAGGGCAGCCGCCCAAGCACCGGAGACTCCTCAGCCCCCTCCTGCACCCCCATTTGGGAGATAACCCTCCACTTGGTGCTAGCCCTGGCCTTGCTGGTTTTGACTGTCATGATATAGGAGACAGAGGTGGGGCTGTTCCCGTCCACGGCTTGGCTCAGTCTCGCTTGAAAACTCCGTCTTAGCTCTGCATCACCATCTGTCAGCTCTGTGGTCACCCGCAGCCTCTCCAACATCTGCTCCCCGTCTGGGGGGATCTCAGAGAAGACCACAGTGTGGAGGTGCCGGAGGAAGAGCACCAAGCCCTCGCCTTCCTCAGCCAGTAGTGTCTCCATGGCCATGACGTCTTCGTCCCGCACGACCATGTCAGACACCCTGGAGATGTGAGCTCCAGCTGCAGTACGGAGGGGCAGTCGGAAAAGGACACCCTGGCTCAGGTTGAAGAAGGAGGGTAGGAAGGTGCCATAAATGTCTTGAAAGGTCCTCTTAAAGTAAGAGTTGACAGCAAACATCCCACCAGGACTCTCAGCTGTGGCTCCAGGCACATAGCAGAGATGGGGATCAAAGACACACAGGGCACTGTCTCCAGTAAGGAAGGCAGGGCAGTCAGTAAAGTGGAAGACAGTGCTGAAGCCAAGGCCATATTTGCCTGTGACATCCTGCCGGCCTTGCTTGCCACCCAGCCCCAGGCGCTGAATGCCTTCAATGTCCTGCTGCTGGAAGGGGCTGTCATTGTAGATGCAGAGGGCAGGGCCCTGCAGGAAGTTCCAATTCGTGTTGAAAGTGGCATCCACGGCATGCTGCCGACGGTCCCACACAAAGTGCATAAGCCCTGCACCAGCATCATCCGCATTCTGGAGCAACTCTTTCACCATATCACGAGCGACTGCTGGGTACTCACTCAAGATGTTCTTCAGCCGTGTAGGCAAGTCTTCATGGGCACCGAATGGCTGCACCCAGAGGCTCAGATCTGCAGTGGGCAGTCGGCTCCTCTCCAGTGCCCAGTGACGTGTGGTAGGCACCCCGCAGTGCAGGGCTGCGGCTCGGGACAGCCGTTCATGGCACAGCACGACGTCTCTGTCCACTGGCATCCATGGCGTATCATTGAAGTGGAGCTTGTCTCGTGGGCGCAAAATGCCCTCCTGGTCAGGTAGAAAAAGTTGCTGGGTCTGATAGGCGTCTGGCTTTGTGTCCTCTGCCATCAAGCCACAAGACACCAGCCGCAAGGCCAGAGCCAGCTCCGTGGCAGGCAGCGGCTCTCCAGCACGCTTCTCTGCCAGGATGCAGAGCACTCGGGTGTAATCATCCCAGGTGAAGGCGTGGCGCAGCCCCACACACTTCCAGAGTTGGCTGTAGGGCTGATACTGCTCTGGGAGCTGGTAAAGATACGGGGCAGCCTCAAATGCCAGCATCTTGGCCACATCCATGAGCGGCACAAAGCGGGAGCCCACCAGGACGAAGGGCTCCCCTTGGGCCACTGCAGAAGCCACCTCACCCCACTTGGAATGATCTCTCAGGAGCAGCGTGTGCAGGTACCTGTAGCAGTAGGTGGTGCTGTCCTGCAGGGTCTCCAAAGGGAGAGCGTTGGAGCTACGGCTCAGTGCCTGCAGCTGCTCAAGGACTGTAGCTGCTGGTACCTGCCGGTCCAGCCCCAAGAAGGACGCAACCTCCTTGGGGAGGCTGAAGTTTTCTCCCAGCACTTTAGGAGCAAAGATAGGGTGGATGAGTCCCACTAGCGGGGCATGGAGGTGGTGGTAGAGCTGGGCAGCTGGCAACAGCACGTGTTCGCCAGTGGGCAGTGTACCAGGGAGGAAGGGCACAGTCTGGAAAGCTGCCTGCATGGTGTTGTTCACCCTCTCCTCCACAGCATCCCGAAGCAGCTCAAGGATGCAGGCA
>JAAGAY010009449.1:0-20415 GCA_011801015.1 Ardeotis arabs
TCCGCTCTGGTTTCTGACCATCCCTGAGTCCAGACAGGTCTGCAACACTGTGGTTGACATTTTGGGATGGATTTAAGCTGCTGTAATTACCAGAAGCACTGGCTGCTCTCTCCTTTGTGGTAGCATTGAATGAGCCCAGAGCTGGACAGAGGAAGGGATGGTGGGGCTGAAAACTTAACTGGCAACAACAACAGCAACAACAAAATCACTCCCCTGCTCCAAGAGTTAGTGCCAGCACAAGGAAAGCAATGGGAATACACAGACAGAGGCACGAGGAAGCTTCCAACGGCAGCACAAAGCTGCATCAGCTCAAAGTCATCGCAAAACTGCAACCTCGGTCTTCCCAGAAAAAGAGTCTCTCAGGGACCTTTACCACCAGGACTCGCTTCATTGCCAGACTTCTTCTGGTCTGGCAGCAACTTCGGCGCTGGAGGGAACGTCGACTTCCAGACGAGAGAAGTGACGGTAGCCTCCTGTTCTGTGTGTGCGAGCAATGCCAAACAGGAGCAGCTGGTTGCACATAATAACACGCATTGTGTAAGTGAGCAATACAATAAGCAATTTGCTCGACAACCCAGGGACATCAGGACAATCCTGTGTAACAGAGAAGAAAGAAAAGAGGAAAAAAAACATGTGATGACCAAACCCTAAGGGAGCTGCAGCGTACTACGCATTCATTTCATTACGCTTGCTCTTATAAATATTTATTACGCAGCCTAGCTCATCATTCTTCCAGGAATGGGCGTTGTGGTGGTGGTGTACTCAGGGAGGGCTTTCCTTCTTCCCCCGGTCCTGCTGCAGGCGGTCGGCAGTTGCCAAAGATGGATAGGGAGCAGGAGTGGGACATTAACTGTGGAAAACGCTGCTCAAAATGGGGCTCAGGGGCAGCTATTGGCAGGTGCATTGTTAGGAGAGAAACAAATGGAAGAGGAACAGACAGCGAGTAATGAGATTCAGAAGCTTGCATTTTAAAATGTGTTCACAGCAAAAGGGGTTTCGGCACACGAGGGCCCTGCAGCCAGAGCCGCGAGCGAGCGGAGGCTCTCGCACCCTGCGGAAACCTGCGCGGGTGCAGGATGGGGGAGCGGGACGAGTGACTTGGGCTGGGTTACCGCCGGTCTGATTTAGAAAAACATGCCGAGACAGTCCAGGTTGGATAGCTGTTACATGAAATGAATCTGTTCCATTTCAGTTAGGCTCCCTTGCTGTCATGTGAGTCTTTTTTGTGCATATTTGTTAACCAGCTTGTTCACCGTCAGCGATAATCGAATAAAGACCCACTGGAAACATCCTGATGTGCTACAAAGCAGTTGCGTAGAACATCGCTGGCTTGTAAACATCCACGCCGATAAAAACTAACATTTGCTCATAAACAACATCTGTGGACTTCTCCCTACAGCAGTTATGGAGTACCAATAAAAGTTTTGATCCTTAAATAGTCTAAATTTTATACGCTGTTGTGGTACCTGCTAACTAAGGTTGGGTTTGGGCATAAAGAACACGTGTAACATCAAGGACTGCTGCGCAGTCGGGGCTGCCTTCAGAAACACCCGTCAGGCCCCTTTGTAGTGGGAAATGTGTTCACGCGCCAAAAGCAAGGATCTGTTCCCAAGTTTTATGAGCTCTACAGAGCTGGCTATAAAATGCCATGCTGGAAGAGAAGCAGCCGAAGCGCAGAGGCTGGTGCACATCATCATGCCACCCTCTTGTGGCTAACCCCAGCAAATAGAGCGGTGGTCGCCCAAGGACGCGGCGCCAATGCCACCGGGTTGTTTTTGGAGCACCTTGCTTCACGCGGGCGAGCACATTACGTGTGCAAGCAGCAACGTTCGCCTTTTAGCTCGGCGTCACTTGGAGCTGGCTCGGGAGCAAAAAGCAAGGTTGGAATAAAAGCGTTCCTGCGCTTTGGAAACTTCGGGATCTGGAGCTGATCTGCGGATGGGATTTCATTCCCGTCCAACAAACTGAAGGTCTGCAGATATTCATGGTGGACAGATGTTTGACTTCTATGTCTCTGGCTATTCTCTGCTCAGAAACTGGGACCGTATACCTGCCTCTGGAGATAGTTTTAGCTATAAAATTCTGTCCTTTGCTAATACTTCACACAGAGACAGAGAACCTGATGCTTTTCTGCATTTCTATTCCTGCATCGAGAACCCCTGGTTGCCCTTTACCTTCCAGAGAGCCCCACGGATGGGCACTGGGAAGGTGACTGGGCAGCCTCGTGAACATAAAGCGTTTTAACGCCGTTACTCAGAAATGCCCAGTTTGCACCAAAAGCAGGTGCTGGCTTTTGCGGCGTCCTCAGTGCCCTCGTTGTAGAATGCAGGCTATTCCCACCCGTCAGGCAGCTCTGCAAAGCTAAATAGATGATGTATTTATTTATGGATTACTGACCACAAGAAAGAGCAGCTTTGCACTATTGTCACCCTTACAGCATTCGGTCTGCTATAAATAATGCATCATTGTTCGGTGTTGGTTTATGGTTTAAGTTCCAGTGAGCACCGCGGAGCAGCAGACTCAGCAAAGATGAAGGCAGCGCAGGGTATTAGTAATAGAAATAGTTCCCTCTGACAGAGAGTATTAGAAAAACAAAGCCAAAATGTAATGTCCTGCGTTATTTTAATGTCATCTTCTGCAGCCAAGGACCTGCTTTTACCTCTAATTGAGAATCGCACAAATCTGTGATTATCCTCTGATTTTCACTCTGCTTTCTCCCAGTCGTGAGCTAATTCGATTTCAGATAAACACTAATTAACGCAAGAGGTCACCGCCGCGGCCAGCAGGCACCGGTGCAACGTGGCATTCAAACACCCCGAGAGATCAAAAGAGCCTCCGCTGCTGCCTTTGAACGACCCAATTAAAATTTTCCCAAACAAAGCTATTGTTTTACATCTCCTTCATCCAGGGAGGAGAGAGCGCGGAGAGCTGAGAGATCATTGCCTCTAATTGGACTGGTTTCCCTCTCGTCTTACAGGTTTCCTCCATATGTTTTTTTTTTTCTCCTGATTCCTAGAAGCAAAGGTTGTCCAGCCCATTTGTGATGCAGCTACCACACTGCAAGGCTCCGGCGCGCTGAGAGCAAAGCCATGGGGAATCCGATTTCCCTCTTGTGAGCAAAAAGGCCATCAAAGCCTTTCTTGGGAAGTTTGATTGATAGCCCTTAAGAAGGACTCATAAAATGTGTCTCTCTCTGGCCATTTAGGCAATTCCCTTTTGAAGATGAAGGAGAATATTAGATTAATCCAACTGCTATAATAGCATTATCTCCTGCTTTTAAAGAAAACGTATTTTATGGTGTCCGTGCTCTAACAGAAGCAACCTGTGGCTGTGCAAGCCCTGGGCTGGTGCTCTGCTGCTACATGTGCTGTGGTCTCCCTGGAAGGGGTTTTCCTCTGGTTTCTGGGGAACTGGCGTAGATGTCAGACGTGTGCCACCGTCCCACGCGGACCTCTGTGGGCAACCAAGGCTGGGGCGGACCGCGGGGTCTGAATTCCACTCTTATCCATCGGCGAGGTCACTTAAACTCAGGATTAAGGCAAATTAGCAGGAGTGTAGGGAGAAGGCTGCACGGCAGCTGTCTGGGCTGTACAGACAGGGAACATCAGTCTTGAGAGCTGTCAGCCCAGAGGGATCTGGAAAAAAACTAGATGGAAACACCAGCTGAGGATCTGGTGTGATTCGCCTGGCAAAGGTTTGGTGGCCTTCAGCCCCTGCAAGAACACATGGCAGTGTATATCCCAGGCGAGCCCCGATAAATCCCCACTACCACGATCTGCTACTCAGCAACATCACCAGAGGAGAAATACTCTGGCTGGGAAGGGAAATGTGGCGCAGACACATTTCAGATGGGGCATACCAACTTACCTCCGTGTGCTTGTGTGCTTCTCCTGCTCTGCTCCTTGCCATTGCCCCGGGAAACAAGGCAGACAAAAAAAAAATCATAATCGTGACCGCAAAGGAGATCAGGCCATGGCTTACACTCACCTTCTGGGAAGTTCATTTATTGGTGCTCAGTGGTGAAAGATCAGGACTCCCAAAACCGGAGCGGTTGCTGTGAGTTTGTGAAGTTCAGCTCCTCGCCTGGGCCCGAAGCTGCGATGAGCTTTGCCCGTCTGCCAGGTCTCAGCGCAGAGCCGGAGAGCGGCTGTACCGCGCCTGCCTTTCATACTGCGCCCCAGCAAGTGGCCAGCCTTTACGATATTTGAAAGCCACCTGCGTTTGCGTGTCCAGCCTCTCGCGCTGTTTTTTGGGTTGCACCTTCTGCAGCTTCGCTCTTGTACCTTGAGTCACCAGCTGAGCCGATCTGACCCTGCAATGAAGAAGCTGCGTTACCTCAGATACTCCTTTTCCTTCTACTGTGCTCCTGGATGCTGCAAACAGTACACTGCTCGTCCCAGGATTTAATCAGATTAATTAAGCTGCACTTGTATTAATTTAAATTACAAGTATCTGAGGGCTCAGCCAAATCGAGTGATTTATGGGCCATATCAATCTAATTAATACCAGCAACTCTTAAAATAAAAACCTAATAAATGAGTTTATTATACAGACATAAGAACGACTTATTAGCTTTGGGTCTCTAGTGACATGGTCGCTTTGATGGAAGTTTTATGTCCTTGTTGGGAAAATGTCTTGTTTATTTTTTTTCCCCCCCTCTCACTTGTTGTATTTTTAAAAAGGAACTTCTACGGAGCAGGGGGAGGGAGAAACAACACAAGCTTGGTTATCGAAACGCTAGCCAAGCCAAGAGGTCCCCAAAGCCTTGCTGTACACAAATTGCGTGGGTTTTATAACTGCGGGCGCCCACAGGAGAACGGTTTATCTGGCGTCTCGCAGGCAGAACCTGCCCCGCTCTGCGTGCGCGCTGCTTAGCAGCCTGAATCTGCAGTTAGCCAGGGGACGGGAGCGGAAAAAAGGAATAAGAAGAGAATTAAAAGCTTCTCAGAAGCACATCTGGGGCAGAGCGTGCCGTTTGCCGGAGGGAGCTGGGCTGGTTGGGAAGGTGCCTGTGTGCTGCTCAGACTTTGCGATGGGTGGCATCTGCAGCAGCTGCGAAGCCGAAGCGCCCTCAGATGTCGCTTGCGCAGGGACAATTTAAAGATGCAACAGCTTCCCTTCGTCTCCGTGGTGTGGGATTTCAAAATTTATTATGCAAAAAAAAAAAAAAAAAAAGTGTTTTTCTGCAGCGAAGCCAAATGCCACGATGAAGCTAATTACAGCACACAGGAGACACCTTTAACGAAATGCAGAGATAGAGGAGGTAGAACCACGCTCGGCCCTGCCGTTACCGGTCCCCGCAGCCCCGGCCGCTCTCCCCATCGTTGCCCCCGGCAGCTCGGCTCTGTGTTGACCAGCTTTTCAGCGAGATGCTTTCGCCTCCGTCCTGCAGTTCACGCTCGATTTCCCCAGCTGTAAGATTGTTTCCCTTGCTTGGCAAATCCCCCGCCGGAGCAAACAGCCGCGTGCTGGAAAAGGCAGCAGGCTCCATCTCTTCACCCTTTGCTTATAAAATAAGTTCTTCAAACACATTTGTCCCATTTTGTTCAGGATGACAACCTTCTCTGGCAAAGAAAAGGGAAGGAATTGGAGAGGCTTTCTAGGGGAGAAAATGGGCGATTTATGGAATAATTACATAAAGACAACGCCATCCTGTGTGTCTGTCGCCGTGATTTATTATAGTTACACAGAAAACTGGCTGCTTGGACCACAAAAGACGGCTGCAGACAAACCCGAACCCCCTTGCTTTCCTGTTCGCCTCTCCACACGCACAAAAGCCAATTAATTAACTTGGCGACGTTCGTCACGTGCTTGGAGAAGTCGCCCATCTTCGCTGTTTTAAAGGAGGTGCCAGAGCAGGGGTGCTGTGAGGAGCAGTTTGTCGGTCACGGCCACGTTTGCTGTTCCTGCTGCAAAGCTGTGGGCTGGCTGCTCGCGTGGGAAACCTCCGCAAACCCCACCATCGCCACTGGTGTATGTCAGGGTCTGAGGGCACGTTATTCCCCTCCTGCCAGCTTTAGGTGGATCATTTCAAGGATTTTTTGCAGTGACCTCTGCCTCTCCTCTCCAGCCGTGACACTTTTCTGGGTGCCCCCACTCTTCCTCACCTTCTTTCCGTTCACTGCCCCCAGTTATCATTTTGCGTTTGTCTACGTCCAGCTGCATTTTCCATTGACCAGCTCGTTCAGCTAACACATCCCAAGCCCTTTTGTATCAGATCAGGTGGCTCCTACTGCTTTCCACACACCACTCTCATTTGAGTCACTTATGTTTATGCTAAAAAAGAAAAGCATTTAGCAACCAAAGCACTGTTAGCTAGAGGAGGAGCTAAAAACCTAAACTTCCAGCTCCAAGGGAGACAAGATTTGGGCATTTTCATTCCTCTTCAAAGCTTTGGACTGTAGGTCATCCCAATCTGCAAAATCATTCCTTCCAGAGATGTTTCATCATGGGAAAAACTTCCCCGTGGTTTCTTTGTGCAAGTACTGTTTGACAGCTCTGCCTGCTCTACACCACCCCTTACCAGCATCTTTGTTTAGTGGCTCCCTGCTCACACCAAAACAGCCTCAACGGTCCGACAGCGCGTCTCCAGAGGAAGCTACGAGCTCACATCTTCCTTCATTCAAACCCTCAGCAACAGTTATCCCTTTGGTCCACGGGCAACCTGAGGCATATCCCACCCGCACGGCCCTGGAGCAGCCTGCGTTCAAAGGACGGGGCTCAGAGCGGCACAACGGCATGGAAAGCAGGAGGCTACTGTGGGATTTGGGAAAGCGGGCTGATCCTTAACTCTATGGCAGCCCACCGCGGAGCTGGGTGAGGCTGAAGGTCCCCGCGTCCTTTGACTTCCCGCTGGCCAAGGGCAGCCAACGCACACACGTGCGTTCACGGGGTGAAGTCCCTCGGGTTTGTACGGGTCGTGTACCGCAGCTGTACCTGGAACAGGCAGGCTAAAAATAAGCTGGAAGGCAAAACAGCCACAGTGCGTGGAAAAAAACAAGCCACAGGCTGATTTACAGATGAGCAATCTCCCTGCAAAGCCCGGTGGGGAGGGTTATACCTTACACTTTCCAAAACACAAACTTCTCTCCAACAATTGCTGCTCACCAGTCGTTAACCTGCTGCTAATCTTGCTGCGAGCAATCTTAGTTTTTGCTTCAGGCCGTGGGTTGAAGATCACTATTAAAAAGAATGGAAGAAACATTTCTGTTAGCTGAAACAGCAGAATTCATCTTTATTCTTCCCGACGGAGGAAAGTTCCTGGTGGCTGCCATGTGCAGAACAGCAGGCAGACCTCCACGGTCATAATTTGTAGCAATACGGCAGAATTACTTGTTTGATTTAAAAATGCATGAGCTGGAAGAGGAAAGAATTTGAGGCACAAATAGGTTTTATTAAAAATAACTATATCCAGGAAGAGCGGGGATGGGCTCCAGGCAGCATTTCTGCAGGCGGGCAGGGTCATTCCAGCGAGTCTCTTGTACAGCGATGTCTGCTGAATGCGTGGCCAGTTACGGCGGAGAAATTTTGGAATGAAAGCCTGAGCTAATGCAGGAACTGTGTTAAAATGGCTGAGCGGCACAGAAAGGTTCAAATCTGTCCTTTGCTAAATGTTAACGGAGAAACTGCGTAATACAACCAACCTCCTGCAGAAGAATCGGGTCTGGCCAAGCAAAGGATGAGAAATCAAAACGAGTTTTGTATAAAAATAAAAAGTAACTTTTACCTCAGTGCAGCTTCAAGCTGCCTTGGAAAGAGTGGGGTTTCCTTCTTGGACAACCTATACAAAAAAAAAAAAAGACAAAACATTTTAATTTAGTACAAGGTCGTAGTCTGGCTGCAAAAAACCCTAAAACTTGGTGTAAATACAATGATGAAATTGGGATCACTGAAAACAATAATAATGAAAATCACAACTGCAAGCAAAGACAGCCCAAGAGCCAATGCTGTCACAGCGACACAGCAGGGGTTTGGGGAGGAAATCGCCCCCCTGGGATGATTTGCACCTTGGTTTTTAGGGGCTGCAGTGATCTCAGTGGGTTTGCGGGCATGAAGCTGCTCCAGCCAAAACAGCTGAGCCAGCCCAAGACAGAAAGGACACGGGGCTGGGACCCTCCCGGGGCCGCAGACGATGCCCTGCTGGGACGGAAAGGCTCTGGGAATGGGTTCCTTGCCCAGGACCAGCAGCAGGGCCGGTGTGCTGCCTTTCCCAGTCCCGACTGACGCAATACCCAGCCGGAGCCCGCGGACAGCTGCGGCACGGGAGTGGAAATTCCTCCCGACCCAGAGAGCGCACAGCGGGGAAGAGCATAATCTCCGTGATTTACAGGCTGCGGCTCTAGTTTAAAATACATTAGACTCCAACTATTTAATTACTGGGCACTACCAAATCACAGAGACAGAGGAGTCGGTCACGTCTGCTAATGCCAACATTTATCATCCTATTTATCTGCTCCAGCTTCTGAGACCCGTATCGAATCACTTCCCTGTATTAGCTAATAACGTATGGGTTTATTCCGTGTACCTCTGGGCAGCCCTCGACGGATGTTATAGCACTGCTGGCAGTACGCATCCACCCAGGGATAGATAAACTGGTTTAGGGCATATAAAAAATTGTAATAATCAGCCAAAACTCAAATCCAAATCAAAGCCTTTTTCTCTGCTGTCGCCTGCCCCCCGATACTAATTCTCAGCGGAGAGGAAATGCAAACAGTGCTCAGGCACTCTGTCCAGCCAAAAGGCTGCAAACCTCCCAATAGTTCTGAGAAATCATTAAATATCTTCGTTTTAGGGTTGCAGAAGGGCGCAGAAAAATTAAGCGGCTGTCTGAGAGCTGGGGAGGGGGACAGGGCTCTGGGCAGCAGCTTGCGTCCCTCCAACACCGTGTCCCCGTCCTGCTCACCCCCTCAGGGAGGGCAACAATAAGCTGGTGCGGGCACGGAGCCAACGTCCTCTGGCAGGACCGTTGGACACCAAATCGGCGGTACGCAGGTAAAGGAAATTCAGCAGATTTTCCCATGGAAACATATTGGGCGTGGGAGAAACATCAAGAGGAGAGTGAGAAACTGCCAGGCCATGGGCAAAGCCGCTCCACGTGCTCAGTCTGTTCCCAGTAAAGTCCCAATAAACCCAGTGCGATCTTGCTCCGCCTGCTTTTCCCTCTGGAAATGATACGCTGGGTTGATTGGGATTTTGCTTGCTTATGCTGCTTTCAATAAGGAAAACAAGTTTTAATTGCTCTGTTTGGAAACTTTCAAGCAGTCTCATTTTCAGAAGAACTACTCGTCATCCTCTTGGCTTTGCGCGTGTCTGTCCTCAAGCTGGGCGTTAAGAAGGAAAAAAAGAGGCTTTCCCTCCTCCCAGAGAGTCCCAAAAGAGCACAGTAAAGCAAATGTCCTTTTATTCCATGGCAGGGTTTTTGCTGGTGCCTTTTACTTCCATCACTATCATCTTTATCTCATTATTGCTTATATATTACAGCCTGCCATATATATATATATATATAAAATATCTGGTGGTTTATTTCATTTATTTTATTTATTCTATTATTTATTCTTACCTCTATTTGACTGGTAACGCTTAGAAAACCCCAACACCCTGCGCGCTGCCCGAGCGGCTGTCACTGAAAAGGCAGAGCAGGGTAACAGGCAGAGCATTGCGGGGAAATCATCTCCGCGTCTTCGCAAAGTCCTCTGGAAGAGTTCAGACACGAAGCTGTCTTAATTGATAGTGTGGCCACTTAGGGAAGCAGTATCCATAGAAACTCAGGGGCCTTGACAAGATGACAAACAACGCTGTGAGAGGTTAATAATAGCGGAAATAATGAGGTGTGGCTGAAAAAAAACAACCGAACAACAACGAGAGAGGCATCTCGCGGTATCGAGTGGGTGGGCCCAGCCTAATGAAAGCCTGGCAGATATCAGTGACGGCTGGAGGAAGGCAAGGCACAACTGGAGGATGGCAAAAAAAGAGTTGCCAAAGCTGGATGGGATTTCTGTCCTGGTGAAAAGCCGCGTGGTAGACGGTGCTGTTGGGAATGTGGCTATGGGGCTCTGCTCTCTGTAAACAGCCATAAATCAGGAGCAACGTCACCGGGAGCATCTTGGGAACATGGCAATGGCAGCGCAGGAGCCCAGTCGTGTTTTGGAAGAGTCACCCCGTAGCAAGGCCTTTGGCCACCGGGGATGTCCAGCCAGGCTGGGACTGGGGGAGCCCTTGGGAACTGCGGCAGGTGGTCTCAGCCCCTTTTCAGAGCCTCTTGTCGGGCTTTAATCACCTCTTGACCCAACTCCAGCTCTTTCTGCTCAGCGCGGGCAGAGCGACGCCACTCGCCGCGCAACTTTCCCATGCGCTGCGGCATGCGGCGGGGAGAGCCCACCGCCCTCCATTTTGGGGCTGCACGGCGCGCTGCTCCCCGAGCTCATTGTAGCACCGTAACTCATTGTTGGAGAGGACCTGACCTTTTTCTTAATTAGCTTCAAAATCCACAAAAAAAAAAAAAAAAAAAAGGGGGGGGGTAAAAAAAAAAAAAGAGAAAAGAAAAAACCCTCCCTAAAAGCCAGTCGAAAATCAAAAGAGGCAACAGTGAGAGCAAGCAATGTGTCACCACAAGTGTCCAAGTCAATGGAAACCTTGTTAGGTGGGGAACAAGGGTCTCCGCTAACAAGCTCTTATCTGTGTTTTTGTTTTCTATTGAAGGTGCATGTCATTAGGAGGAGTGTTAACAAGAGCTCTCCACAGCTTCATATGGCCAGTGGCCTCTGAATATTCATGAAGGTGTGAACAGAATGTGGGAAAGCGGTGGAAGAAAAGGCAAGAAAAGCAGCAAGAGGGCCGATTGTGCCAGGAAGAAAGGACCCAGGGTTCTGTGGGAAAAAGGGATCCTGAATCCCTCAAACAAGAGCGTGTTCCCCAGGCAAAACCTGTCCCTCAGGCTGTGGGGATGGTATTGATGGAGCAAAGGATGTGGGATTCGTCTGAGCAGCTCTGGCAGGGAACCAGCTTCTGTCATTTTAGGTGACAGTGGCCAGGTTTGAGTTTCTTTTAAACTAAGAACTAGAGACCTGAAATGTAAAAAACAGATGTATTTTCCAGCCCTACTTCTGTCTGTACAGCAGTGCAAACCTCCTCTTACCCCAGATGTCCCAACGGTCCTCCCGGGGATGAGCATCAACACCCCGAGACCTGCAACCTCATGGTCAACATCGCAACCTCATGGATGTCACAACCTCAACACCCAGCGTTATCCTCGATATGGATGCACAAACCCAAGAGCCAGGCTGGCAGCGATGCCCATCGCTTCTCGGTGGTGACGAGGCAGGCACCTATTTTTGGAGATGTGCAACCCTCCTCCTTCCAGGCTTTTTGGGTCCCAGGAGGGATCCCGAGGGTCATTTACGCTGGGGGATGGAGAAAGCATCCGGACGCTGCTCCGGCACCGCTGTGCTCGCCATGCAGAGGGGAACGGTTCATCTCCACCCAGATACCTGCTGCCCAGCACCTCCCACGCCTCTCAGGATCCCCATCCCTGGAGAAACCCCAAATTTGCGTCTGGCAAGAACCCAGCCGTGGGGCCAGGCACAGAAAGGGAAGAGGCTTTTCCTATAAAACACCGCTATCAGTTTTACAGCTGCTGCTTCTGCACAATCACGGGGCCAGGGATTTCGGCTGGGCTCCGCTCGTTTTGGAGCAAAATTACACAGAGCAGAGCTGCCTCTTCTTGAAAGGCTCCAATCTCGCGTGTCAGTCCCGGATAAATAGTTTTCATTCAACAAATCAATGAATAGAAACAAAGTATAGCAAAATAATGTCAAGTCATTTCACCGATAACGACAGCTGCTGGGCTGCACAGGAGAGAGGGAGAAGCAGGAGGGGGGTGTGGGGGAATAGATTAAAAAATGTAAAAAGCAATGAATCACAGCTGGGGGGGAAATCATAAAACCACAAGCCACCACTGCTCCCACACAAACGTACATGGTATTTACTCATCTATTTCTAACGAGATTTAAAGTAGGATAGAAAAGGAAAAAGGAGGTGCAAGTGAATCGTCAAAATCATCCTCATTAGAAAAGTAAAAGGGTTTTTTTTTTTTTCTTCTGCTGCAAAGACCCGATGCAGAATGCAAAGCAGCGCAGCACCGAGCGAGCAGGATGCTGCCCCAGTCCCACACCACCGCCCTTCCCTCCATTTTGTCAAAGGGAAAAGAAGCTGGGGGGGGAAAAAAAAAAAAAAAAAAAAAAATCAGGCTGAAAGGGGTTTTGGAAGTCTGGAGGAAGAAGTTGTTTTGGCTGCCCCGGGGCCAGGAGGACAACAGGGCCACAGCAAGTGGAGTTTTTGCCGAGCTGCAGGCGAGGTGCTGCCAAACACCCACCTCACAACACGCCCACCTGCTCACAAACGCGGGAGAAATTTCCTTGCGCTCAACACCCACCCTGGAAATCACCTCCCTGCCTGCCAGGGACAACACGGTGAGGTGAAGGGCTACAGGGTGACGTCTCCGAGCCCTGCCACTGCCGAACTGCCCCAAAATAACCCAAATTACCTCTCCGCAGGGAGTCAGGGCGCACGTCCAGATGATGCTCTGCAAAGTCCACCTTCTACATCCCAAGCCACAGCTGCTCCATGTTTGTGCCATGAAGTCTCCATCACAGGCCAGGGCTTCGCATCCCGTCGCAGCCGGGCACCTTCCTTGGCTCTCGTGTTTTTGCAGGCTTTTGTTTGGTTTTTCAGTTTTTGGCAAAAAGCAGCTTGACATTAATAAACAGCTCCAGAAAGGGCTTCTCATGGACACCTCCCAGGATGGAGCCGCGCGGAGGCGGCGGCTGGGAGAGCTGGCTGCCCTGCAGCAGAAGACACCGTGTCTGCACATGGGAGTTCAACTGTAACCCAGGTCACGATGTACAACAACATGTCTATTTAGACAACAGCTTGCCTGGAAGACAACCTGAAGAAAGCTTCCAGAGGCTCAAACCACTCCATTTCTGCTCCGTTCCTGCAAGTTTGACTTTCCATTTCAAACAAGCTTTAAATTTTCAACTAAACCACTGTCAAACACAATGGTAAAAGGCCTGATTCAAAGCGCAACATCTCAGTTTTCCTCTCGCCAGGATTTCACCTGCCAGAGCCATCCTTCGCTGTTTGCTTTTGAGAGAGGAAATCCTGAAAATGGGAATTCCCTGCCAAATGCACAACCTGGCTGGGGCCAGCCCTGCGGCACCGTGTGGGGAGCGAGCAGGGAGAGCTCGTGGGGCGATGGCTGGTGAATGTCCCGCGGAGCTCAAGTTAAACGGCGCCGGTTCCTCGTAGCTCTGTTGGCGGGGGCAGCCTGGAGGATGCTCAGCTTGAGAACAGACTTGATGCCGGGGAGGAAAACGCAGCCCTTTGATCTCAGCTACCGTTTGCAGTTTTGTTATTAATCCCATAAGGTGAAGAGAGGGTTGATTTTGCCCAGGCCACAAGTTCTTCCAGGACAGCTCTTTCCCTTAGCCTGTCCCAGAACACTATGACCCCAAACATTAAAAACAAACCACAACTTCAGCCCTGGAAGGACTTCACTCCTTTCTCTCAGGTCTCAGAAACCTCCACAGGTGCAAGCACTAAGAACTGGGAACCTTGTGTAGTGACTGGGCTATGGCTGGACCACGCTGGGATACCAAAAGCACTCACCTGGGGAGGGAAGTAGCTTTTCCAGAGCAAATATCTCAACACCATGAATCCCAGAGCAGGACCCTTCTTGTTTTTACAGAGGGGGATTGGCCTTGTGCCAGCTGCAGCGAGCAAAGGTGCCCTCTTGTGCTCAGGACCGATTTTGAGCAACACTTCATGGGCCAGTCACGACCAAAACATGGCTGTGTCTGCCTGGCATGGGCTGGCAGGGTTGCTGCTGTGCCGTGGCCACATGAAGCTCAAGAGCAGTGCAGGAAAAGTCTCGCTGTGCCCGAGGCCGGTGCGGTGCAGAACAGAAGTGAGCGCTCTCCCCAGCACCCAGGGTATTTTGTAACTCACTCCAGCAGCGAGCGACAGAAAGCACACAAGCCTGCAAGTTCACCAAATTACAAATAAAACGGCCTTTAAAAATGTGGTGGAAAACAGGTTTTGTTACAGCCTGAAATGGCTGAGAAGTGCTTGAGCTCCGGCTGCACTGATGCAGGAGGGATGAGTCTCCATGGGAACTGTGCCGTTATTCATATCAAACAGGCCACAGCCGACACCTCGCCAGGGACGGGGAGAAACCAGCACCAAAAAGTCCGACAGGGTGGCAGGGACACACAGCTGAAGGGTGACTTGCGATGCCGCAGCCGTTTGCGCCCGTGGTTCCTCGCCCAGCAGCCGAGGCGGAGCTGGGACTGGGTCCGAGCAGGAGCCCGGCGGCTCCCCGGCCCACAGCCACCATCGATGGCGGAGGGAGGTGCACAGGGAAGGGCAGGATCCTGCACACCAGCAGCCCCCCAAGGCACTGACCCAGCCAAGCTGGTGGGAAACAGATTTCCCTCTTCCAAGAAATAGGGAGAAATTTTAAAAGATCCCTAGAATTTCAGAGGAAAAGAAATGAAGTGAGGAAAGGGCTCTGCCAGCACTCTTGAGCCCACTGTTCACAGCAGGGCTGCTGGTGCAGCAGCCACAGAGGAAGCATATGCCAGGACAAGCTGCTCCAACCCCTACACGCATGCACAGGCCCTTCCCAGCACCTCAGAGCATTTTGGGGGCCACAGGCAAGCCAAGCACCCTGAAAATGATGCCCATGAAAGCCAGGATGGTTCTTTCCACCCAGAGCACGTGGACGGCAGTGGTGCACCGATGTCCTTTATGTTTGTATTTAGGGTGACAAAGACAGGAGAAGCAGAACTCACAGCCAGTAAAGTTTGGAATTGAACTTAAAACCCCCTGGGCTGGTACACACGAAGGGATTTTTTCTCTTTACCTGCTGAACTCCTTTTGCAAACACTGAAGAGCTCCCAGCGATGCCGAACGTCTTCCTGTAGGTTGAGAACGCAGTCAGAAACAGCCCAGCGCTGTTGATGGCTCCTGTGGTGCAGGATGGGGCACAACAGTGGCTTTTGTGTCCCCCCTGCAAAAGTATTTCAAAGCGCACCAAGACACACACCCTCCCTCAGGGCCACAAGTGCCTTCTGCTCTAACTGGGGCCTTTCACACGTTTTAAAATCAAAGCCTGAGGGTTTTAATGGATGTTTGTTCCTGTGCAAGGGGCAGCTACAGAGTCGGGGAGATGCAGAGCTCAGCAGGAGCCGTTTAACCCACCCGCTGAAATACCCCGAGAACGGTTAAACTCACCCAGGGCCTGGCATCGGGTTCCTTGGAGGAATTTAGTCTTTTACTAAGGCTGGAGTCTGAGCACTCTCTCTTAGCTGATCAGATGAAAACAATCACGTTGTGTTTCAGTAGGAGGCTCATCCCTCGTGGCCGGGTCACCTCTCCCTCCTCTCGTTGGCCTCTGCTGGTCTGCACATCCTTCCTCCGCTGGATTCCTCCGTGCGGATCCAGCACTGCCCACGCTGAGCATCCAACACGGGGCTCGGCCTCCTGCGCCTGGCAGAATCATAATTGGAAAATAATTGCCACCCAAATGAGGATGCTTGGCCATAGCAGAAGGCTGCAGGTGCCTCACCTGATGCAAAGCCTGCACTGGTCTCCAGAGCTTAAGAACCGGGAGGCTGCATTAAGGCGGAAAACGGCAGCACCTAATGGCTCATGGAATTGGTTTCCTCCTCTTCTGTGAACATGGGCTGATAAATGGTTACTTAAAAGATCACAACTTGTTTTCTAACGTCCTTTAGAAAATGACTACAAATGACACTGCGAGGCCTTAGAGTACCTGGAAGAGGACAGAAATGCTTTGCTGTGATAAAATCCTCCAGGCACACCAGCACATGGAGAAACCTCCCTCCCTGCTCTCTGGTGATGAGGACACACCTGCACATCCAGCTCAAAGGCACCAGCAGGTCCCACCAGCAGCCACAACCCCAAAGCCCACAGCCAGTTGCTAGCGTGACACTTGTGTTCCGGCTTGCGTTACGTAAGGGCTGCTGAAGGCTCCTGGGGAAGCTTTGCCATGTTACGGTAGGACCTGCACAAACCCCAGAGGGAGACACAATGCAACCAGCTTACTTCTGAAAGCCACCGAAACAGGGGGTGCTTCCACATTGGTGAAAAATCAGGAACGAATGAGTGAAAACATGAATCGTGACTGCGCTGAGCCCCCCAGCCCTTTTGGGGCAGCACTAATCAGAACGGGGCGCCTGCAAAGCCCATACTGCTCACAAAGACAGACACGAGGCCAAGCACGAGGTGACTGTATGAAGAGAGCTCTCTTCTCTCGGCAGAGCCTACACGCAGGTCCCATCTCGGCCAGCGAAGCCGCAGATGTGCCATTCCCGGTGCGACAGCTCCGGCTGGTGGCTGCCAAGGGCCGCTAACAGCGTTCACACCGCGACAGTTGGATAGGAAACGCGGTTGTGCCAAGCAAATGCCTGCTCTTCCTGTTTGTATCAATCTGCCTAACCACAAGGGATGGGAAAAATCGCAGACGCTCTTGCTAAACAGCCAACAAGTATATAAAACGCAGACACACATTTTCCATCATTGCTGCTTTCCGCAGCGCAGTGAGGGAACAGATTTAATTACACACCAAGTCTGCTAAATCAAGAAGACAGACAGTTGAAAATACCGGGGGAAAAAAAAAAAAACCAAAACATTTAATTCAATTTATTTAGCAGCATCTTTATTGCAACAAAGGTTTTGTAATAAAATGCAGCAAAACTAATGTCTCCACTTTACATGATTAAAAGCCGTGTAGCTAGAAAGGTGGGGGAGGGAGGGAGACCATTAACCCACTGGAGTGAGACATGCAATTTTGTTAACGCAAACAGCAGGCACTTCATGTTCTAAAATTAAACACCTGAACTTCTACTGTGCAGAACATCCAAGTAAAAACCGCATGAAGATCTCTCTTCCCCTTCCAAAGGGGCGGCCCAGAGAACCGTGAGGGGCACACAAGAAGTCTTTACAGAGTTCTGGTACTCAAGTAAACAGACAACTCAAGGCAGTGTCCTAATCTGGCCGATTATTTATTTATGCTCTATTATTGCCTCGTCAAAAGTGGAGCATCACACTGGCAGCAAAACAGCCTGCCTTACACACGGACACACACAGCGGAAACAACTCCCTTCTCCTGGCAGGGAATACGGGTTGGGACCCCCGGGCTCAGAGTTTGGGAATTCTCCTCTGTATTTCACCACACAGGCTCCAGAGTACGGTGCTCCGGGGTGAAAGCATTGCTACACCATCCCGCTCAAAGTATTTCCACAGCCTACTGCCAAATGCCACTGGTAAGTAGAGAACGCATTTTCCATAATAGAATAACGAAGTTAGTTATCCTCAAAGCTTTACTTGGTGCTTTTAACTAATTATTTCCTTGAGTTTATAAAAATTAAGCAGTTCTGGGTAGATAGTAATTCTACTTTCTTCTGAATAAAAGGAGATAATTGAAAACAAAGCGGGGTAGGGGGTGCAACTCCAATGCAAAGGGTGAAACCCAGCAGCTTTGCACATCGCACACTCAAGAGGAATTGCTGGAAGCTGCATTAAAATGGCGAAAGAACGTGCTTCCACCAGAAACAAGCACAACCAATCCCAACCACTGCAAACGCGAAGAAACCGCTGGCATCGCCACTCAACAACTTCGGTACCTCATAGCTCAGATCCCCATTTTTCATATATATTTTTAAAAATACATGAAATTAAAATATTCATCTCAAAGACACCTGTGCAACTCATATCCACCACGCAACGAAGGCTCAATCCTGCTCCTGCTCAGAGCCGGTGTCCTGGTGGGCACAGAGCAGACCTCTGCTGAAGGCAGAAGATCCCCCAAAGGGACATACCAGCGTCTATTTGGGAGCCACAGGGATGGTTCCTCCTCACACGTTTTTTCTCCACAGAGAACCTCCCTTTCCTGTGCTTCCCTGAGGATCTCACTAGTTCTGCTTCACACTCACATTAACCAAGGCATTTTTTAACATGCAGGAAGTGACGATGTATAATCCCAAAGATCAAACAGGCTGGAAACCTCTTCTTGGGTGACAGTACCATCTCCTGGACTGCAAGGTACAACCTCACGCTGGAGCAGGTGCCTCCAGCAGCACAGAGCAGGGCACAGCCACCGCTCTCCATGCCAGCTCTGGTCCAGCACCGGACCAGCACTGCGCCGTACGAGGTGCAGGACTGCTACTCCCCCCAAAAAACTGATGCAACGGCCCTCAGCGCCAACACCTTCCTACCTCTGCAGTCTGAGTTGCAATGGGCTTCGCCCCTCTTCCTGCGTCACTGGGAATTTAGTCGCTGGCTGCTGGATCAGATCTCATCTAAGGCATCTCTCACACCTTCACCCACAAGCAGGCGTCTTTTGCAAGAACTACAAAACTCTGACGATAAATCCTCCCAGCACCTCCACAGGATAAGAGAGCATGGGGTCTTAAAGTGCTTAAGTACTATAAAAAGAAAAAAAAAAATTGTAGGAAAGAAAGAAATACATAATTTATGTTGCAAAATAGAGTACTTACAGTATGTTGTACTTTAATAGCTTTTCGATATATATATTTAAAACAAGGAAAGGATGCGTTATTGGAAAGATGTGTGTCAGCACTTATAATCACATCCCGTGCTAAATCAAAACCTGGTCTGGTTTACTTGCATCACATTTAGTTCTTCAGTTCCCAAAAAAGCACTGTTTGATGAAGGCCGTTTTTGTTGGTTTTTTAAACAAAAGGATCAATTTTGTCTTAAAAATCATACACGTTTACATTCAAGAGTAATCAGCTCTAGAAAAAGAACAAAACCACCCCAAAAAGCAAGTTAATTTAATACTGAACAAAATATAAACAACCTTGGAAAAGGTGATCCTATCCACGTGTAATTTTATACATATATATATATGAACAGATATAGATATATGTATTTATAATACAGCATAAACACGTAAGGAACACAATGGAATTCCACACTCACAGCTTATACTTGTCTCTACTCACTGTCGTGTTCTTCTAGGTCAGACGCATCCGCACGCTTCCCCGTCTCTCAGTACTGACTGCAGCACGCTCCACAGGGATGCTGCGTTCCCTCACTCACAATTAACTACTAAGAGAAGACATTACAGGAGCTGGGCTCCTTCCCTGCCGTGCCCTTCCCAAAATAAAACTGTAAGTCTGTTATTGACCCGCTAATGGTATTTTAACCGATTCACTTATAATCGCTGTGATCTGAAAATCAGAAACCAGCCCAAGCCAAACACCCGCACCTCGGAGGAAATCTGCGTTTACTGCACGCCTCTTTGCTTTGGCTATTTTTTGTGCAACCCAAAAACCAGGTCCCGTTCTCACACACAGATTTTACAACCGTGTAACTGCACCAGCTCCAATAACGTTGGTGCAGATGCCCAGCAGTCTAGCTGAAAAACGATGCGGTTTGATACAATACAGCCAGATTGTGTTAAATCCCGGAGTTTCAGGATCAAGCCGAACAGTACAAAAGCGAGGAAAATACAAGGTTACAACATGTGGAGCGTAAACACTGAGAGTGATTCCAGATTTTCAGAAGATGAAAAGAAAACCATGCGCTGCTTCTCTCTAGCACCAAAACAGAAAGAAAAGGAAGTTCTTAGGTTTCTAAGAAAACCATTAAAACTTATAGGAGTCTCAGAAGCGAGCCCCAAGGGGAGAATTTCCTGGATTAAAGAGAATAATTTTGCTATGGATTTCTATCTTAAACGACCTGTTGGAAGTTAAAAGTGACTTCACACTTATGATGCTTTTTAGCCAAGCCTGCTGCTTAGTTAAAACCTCACTAGCAAAAACACAACGGGGATTGCATACCCTCTAGGCTTAGCGGGGTTACCTTAAGCTGCACAGACGGGGGTTTCTCAAATACGGCATCATAAACATGCTGCAGAGCAGTGCTAGAAAGGACCAGGAACAGAGGACTGAACAGAGTATGAGCCTGGGAAATAATCCCTCAAATAAAACCAGAAATTAAATGAAACAGTTCACATTGCCTTGCGTGTAGTGTTCGTAAGGTCTCTCCTCACCAAACCCTCAGCAGACCTTTGAAGCAGAGTACTGACTTTTAAAATTGTAACAGGATGAATATACCTGCGTCATGCTGATGTGACAGTAAGAAAAGGGTATTGCAAAACAGCTCCAGAATGAACATCAGGAAAAAATGTCAATGAGAAATGGGCTGCACTTCTAAGCTTGTTTTAAAATTGACGGAGTTTCAGCTCTTTGACTTTAGTTACTTTGCAGCTCAGAATAAAAGATTGCTATGCCCATATCACAGTAAAATATAATTTCACTTCCCCACTGAAATCAAGTACAATCAAGATAGGATCTCAAGCTGCTGAAA